>JAGKTI010035819.1:0-11182 GCA_018397915.1 Birgus latro | reverse complement strand
TGTGTGTGTGTGTGTGTGTGTGTGTGTGTGTGTGTGTGTGTGTGTGTGTGTGTGTGTGTGTGTGTGTGTGTGTGTGTGTGTGCCCGATTCTTGTTAAAGATAAGATAGTCCCTTCCATGATGTTGCAGTCCGTCTTCAAATGGCACCACATCGGCGCTAAAGCTCACTGTCCATATTGAATACACTTTAGAACTGTTTAATTCAAAAGTGGTATGATGGTATTAGCTTTTCTTATGGCATTCCACAAACAGCTGTGGAAGATCAGTAACGTATATATGTTTTGACGAAATTCAAATCCCCAGTACCAGGCCTCACAAATACCACACCACTAGGCTACACCTGTGATAGTGCCACTCCACTCATGCATCCCACACACCAGTCATATCACCACACCACTGCCACACCACTATACTCTGTCCACTTCCTCTTGGCCAAAAACTACCGTCTCTCTATCTTCAGTGCTGAGGTGTATCAACTAATTAGTACTAGGATACGGTGCTAATGATGAAGTAAGTATCATGGAAAAGGTGTATAGCTGTAGCAGTCATATTTTACTAGTGAGCTACCGGAAATAAGCTGTGAAATGATGGACGTCTCCGCTAAGCCTGGATGGTAGAAGTATAGGCTGGACCAGTGATAAGGCAACGAGAAATTAGCTGCAACGTAACATCCATCTCCGTCAAGCCAGGAAGGACGAACTGTTGGTGATAGGGCTGCGAGAAATGAGCCGGAAAGTGACGAAAACATCTGCCAAGCTAAGGTAGACGAACTTGGACTACACAAGCCCCGATAGAGTGGTCCGGGTAACATCATGGGGTGACGAACTACAGGCTACAGCAGGGATAGGGCCACCCCAGCAAAGACGTCCGGCTAATATGGCTAGGTTACGTTAGACTGGATTAGCTTAGGTTAGGTTAGGCTAGATTGGACTGGATAAACTATAGATTACAGCAGCGATAGGGCCACCCCAGTAGAGCGGTTCGGGTAATATCCAAGGAGTGGTCCATCAACTCACGACGGGGCAGGAGGAGCGGCGTGTAGCGAGAGGCGATGTGGGAGCCGCAGGTACACGCACGCGGGCCGCCGCTATCACAGGCATTAAGAGCACCGTGGCTAAGGAATTCCAGGAATCTAGGGCTTGGTGCTGTCTCGGCCTCAACCTTCAATTTGTGGATCGTGCCAGGGAGGATCCGGCAGGGTAGGAAGGTAATGAAGGGCGTGGATCAAGACAGTGCCACCCCACCACCCTGCCATAAGACCGAAAACCTCTCCGGTGTGCCTTGCCCGAAGGACCATGACGGTGCGATGGTTTGGGTCTCGCTGTCTCCAGGGTGGCGAGCAATGAACGTATTTGGGCCCATAAATGGCCGGGCAACTCCTCGGGACGGCTTTACTGACTTAAATGGAATCTGTGGCTGTAAACATGGCGGACGACAGAGGCGGCTCTCATGACGGATGACACAAGCCGGGCACATGACCAACAGCCGGCTATACTCTGTCCACTTTAACTTGGTGCAAAACTGCCGTATCTCCATCTTGAATGCTGAACTGTGACAAGAGATTAACACTAGAATACGATGCTAGTCACGAGGAAGTTGCTGTGGAAAGGACTGAAAAGCTGTAGTACTGTCATATTCTGCCATTGAGCTAAGTGAAAAAACCTGCAAAAGGACGAAAATTTCCGACAAGATAGGATGTCAGCCACTCACAGTCAGCCGCGTTAGTAAAAGACAGAGAGGCGAGAGGAGACTGGTGCTGAGGTAGGAGACTGACACAGGAGTTCGGTGCTGAAGGAGGAGACAGGAGAACGGAGCTTAGGCAGGAAACAGGCAGAGCTAAGGCTGGAGAACGATGTTGAGGTAGGAGAACAGTGCTGAGCTAAGAGAATGAGGTAGCAGAACGGTGCTGAGCCAAGAGAACGGTGCTGATGTAGGAGACGGGAGGACGGAGGTGAGATAGGAGGTACTGAGACGGGAGAATGGTGGTGAGGTGGGACAGTGAGACAAAACTAAGGTAGGAGAATGATGCTGGGGTGGAAGACTGAGGTAGGAGAACTGTGGTGAGGCAAGAGACAGGGAGAGGCGGGAGAGAGTATGGCAAGAGACTGGGAGTAAGGCATGAGACCGAGGGTGAGGCAGGAGACCAAGGGTGAGGCAGGCCGGAGTCAGTGAGGCAGGCTGGGTACTCCGGGTCACGCCCAATGGCTGTGTTTACTCGGGGGTTTTCTAGGAATGTGTGTGTGTGTGTGTCTCCCTGCCGCCCTACCCTGCCTCCTCCCCTATCCTGCTTCCTTTCCTACCCTGCCGCGATGCCTCCACCCCTACCCAGCTTCTCTGCCTCCACCCATACCCTGCCGCTCTGCCTCCATCCCTACCCTGCCGCCCTGCCCCGCCTTCACCCCTACCCTGCCGCCCTACTTCCACTCCTACCCTGCCTCCAGCCCTACTCTGTTGGCCCTCTTCCATCTCTATCCTACCTTCAGTCCTACCCTGTCTCCATCTCTACCCTGCAGCCCTGTCTCCACCCAAACCCTGCCGCCCTTCCCCCACCCCTTCCCTGCTTCCAGCCCTACCTTGCCTATCCCTGCATCCAACCCTATCATGGCATCAGCCCTACCCTGCTACCCTGCCTCTGTGTCTACCCTACCTACCTTGCCTCCACCCCTACCCTGCCTTCCTCTGCCTCCAGTCCTACCCTGCAACCAGCCCTGCCTTCATCAAACTGCGAGAGGGAAGTGAAGGAATTGTACGTTGTAGCTCACGGAGGAAAACGGGGGCAGCCTCCGTGAGCGAGTGATGCAGTACAATTAACCCCTTCTGTACCACCACCTCTTGTTCCCTTCACCACCATGACGCATTTTTCACTTATACTACCACCAGACGAGGGACTTCTATTAGTAAAGGCAGTAGTGACAGCTACAATTAACCCTCCATTTCTAAAAATCTCCCATACGCAGAATAAAACCCCCTGGAAATGATGCCAGCGGACTGAATGGGTTAATCTTTTCGATCCTGGAATTTCCGGACGATTTGCTTCAGCTCGGGGTTAGAATCTGCCTTCATTGCCTCCATGCCCAGTGCGGTACTCTCCTAAGCTGAACAAAATCGTCTGCTAGCGACAGGAATAAACCACAAATGACGTCCTAATTCTGAAGCCGCTAGGAATATCAACAATCATCATAATCATCATCATCATCACCACTACCACCTCATCATCATCATCATCACTACCACCTCATCATCACGACCCTTTTCTTCCACCTGAAGTATTTAAATTACAGTGTACATCAAACTTAGCCACATAATTAAAACTGATCAGCACTGATGGCTCGCTGAGTTGATGCGGCACTCAGTAACAATGATACTCTGTAATTATGGCACTCAACAACAATGACACTCAGTAAATGTCACTCAGCAATTCTGGCACTTAGCGACTATGAGACTGATTATGGCACTCG
Source organism: Birgus latro (assembly GCA_018397915.1). Classification (NCBI taxonomy): domain Eukaryota; kingdom Metazoa; phylum Arthropoda; class Malacostraca; order Decapoda; family Coenobitidae; genus Birgus; species Birgus latro. Next base: position 7,725 of record JAGKTI010035819.1, on the reverse strand, counting down.
GTAATTATGTCACTTAGCAATTACGGCACTCAGGAATTACAGCATTAATTACGGCACTCAGTAGTTATGGCAGTCAGCTATTTTAACAGTCAGCAGTTATGGCACTCAGCAATTATGGCACTCAGCAATTATGGCACTCAGCAATTATGGCACTCAGCAATTATGACACTCAGAAATCAAGGTTCTATTTCCAAGAGGTGAGAAGAAAAAAAACGTGCCACGAAGGCCTCACAGATAAATGCCTCAGGGTGGACGAGGTGGTGGAGAGGCGGTGGAGAGGCGGTGGAGAGGCGGTGGAGTGGTGGTAGAGAAGTTTAGGTAGTTGGTGTGGAAGCCGAGGAATGTGAGACAGGTGTGGCCAGGTGAGGTGTGACAGGAAAGGCGTGTGAGTCAGTCATGTCAGAGAGGCGAAGTGTCAGAAGCATTATGTTTAGCGGGATTCTTCTTCATTCTTTAGGTTAACATTCTTGGTTCGAGCTAGGTTTTTGCGTCCTGTCTGTCACTGCCTCTATAATCTCTCCCTCTCTCTCCCTCCTCCCTCTCTCTATTTATTTATTTCCCACTTCCCTCCCTCCCTCTCACCCTCTGTCTCTGTCTCTCCCTCACACCCATACTTCAAATCCCACCGATGAATCCTTCCCTCTCTTTTGCACCTGCTCGTCTCAGCCCTTGCCCTCTTCTTCCCTTCCCCATCCCCCCAGCTCCCTCCTCTCCCTCTCCCACTCCCTCCAGCCTCTCCTTCCTCCCCCTTCTCCCTCCAGCCTTTCCTCCCTCCCCCCACTCCCTCCAGTTCCTCCCTGCAGACCCTCCCTCTCCCTGTCTGGGCCGTGGAGGTAATGGTTGGCTGTGCAGAGTGAGGCCCTCCTTCTCCGTGCTGGCCTGGCTGCAAATATACACCACTGCTACCCTAATATTTCTTACTCCCGTCCCCTGCCCTCCCCTGCTCTCTCACTCTCTCTCCCTCCGCTACCACCTCCACAACTTTCTGCTTTTACTCTCTTTACTACTGCTACCATTACTACTACTACTACTACAACTACTACTACTACTACTACAACTACTACTACCAACAGCCATGGTTTTGCCGCTGTTACTCTTACAACTGGTACTATATTTTCTACAGGTATCAATGTTACCACTACTACTGTTGTAACGTCCAGTCCAAACAAATAACTCGACTACAATCACCACCACCCACACTACTACTATACTACCACTACTGCTAATCCTGCTACCACTACAGCCTTTTTTTTTCGTGCGGGTGAAAAGGAAAACAAAGCCGGAGTCAAGGTCACTGCTGAGGTAAGAAGCCAGTGTTACGTAGCTCCTTGGGCACGTTGTCATTTTCCATCCCCTCATTTTATAAACTACTACTACTACTCTACTACTACTACTACTACTACCACTATTTTTTCTATCTGTCTTTATCTATCTTGCTATCTTTCACTATCTATATATCTAGCTAGCTTGCTGTCTATCTGTATCTGTCTGTCTATCTACCCATTTGTCTTTATTCTCTTTCTTTATTCTCTCATACACACACAGATGCATTCACCCTTTCTTGAACCTAACGAAGACAACATTATACTAAACAACGACGATTATCAAGTAAAACAAAGATGTGCGCTATTCGAGCATCCCCTCCAGCAACAAGAGGACTACAGTAATATTAAAATCAGGCAAGAACTGTGAAGATGATGGCATAAACAGTAGGATTATGCAAACACTATGAACAGGACTGAGTAACTTTTAAGATCATGTAAGAGCCATGAACGTGATCGAGAAACTGTTAACGTCAATGCAAAAACTGTGAACATGATCGCACAGAATTACAAAATGAAGTGTTCGTCCCCGCGCAGAAAGAGGTTTGTGAAGAGAGGAGTGAAAGGCTATATAATTCACCCGCAATTATTTCTGCTATGACTACGTATGACACTACGGTACTATACTCTATTCATTTTACCTTGCCCTAAAATTGCCATCTCTCCATCTAGAATGTCGAGTTATGGCAACAAATTACCAGTAGAATAATAGTAACGAAAACATTTTACAGAGAGGACATAGGGACATGGCACTGTCCTCGTCTGCCACTGAGCTACGTGAGATAGGCTGCAAAAGGATGAAAATTTAGGCCAAGTCAAAATGAATGATCTGTACTGCCTCTACTCACGTGCAAATTATTAGTTCGGAAGCGCAGGGATTTATACGTATAATAGCCAGCGAATGTACTTGACACACCACAGCCAGTACGTACTTGACACTCCACACTTGACACTGCTGCTGGTTTGGTTTCACATGACAGAGGACCCTACCCCGTGTCAGCTCGATTGAGGGCCAAGGGTAGCCAGACTGGATGACTGATACAGAGACTCATTCCGACCTCATAACTAAGGCTAATCAATTTTCATGCAACCACGATTTAGTATTCAAGTGGTGACAAAAATCCAGTTCCGTCAAATGAAAACAAACGGGGTATATGTGATAGTTCTCCTGGTGTCAAGGTGGCTCGGTAGCATCAAGAACGAACTGCTTTGATGCTTCTTCGTAGTAATGGAGTTAATATTCATGTACATGTTATTGCCACTGATGTCTAGACTGCAGCGATATATACGAGAGAGAGAGAGAGATAGAAAGAGAGAAAGAGAGAGAATAATTAATACCTCAGTAGGTCTTGCGACCCATGCCGAGAAGATACCATGAGTGAAGTTGCCAGATACGCGTTGCTATTCTAACAGTGAGAGAAAGGTGTGGTAAAGATGAAGGCTCTCCCCATCCACCTCTCCCAGCCGCAGCGTGTGTGTACGAAATAAGAAATGTATTCAAACCGGGGGGGGGGGGACAGCTAGAACATTTTACAGGTAAGAAGGAAACCATCATTTTACCACTAAATCTGGCTAACCAAAGCTTTGTCTAACTGCATCTTGAACTGATACCGACAAACTGTTAACTGATTCCAGATGCTATGCGTAAAGATATCACTAAATGTATTATAGTAGAAAAGCTTCAAGTCAAGCTTCCATGCGTCATTCCTCGTCGAGCCGGTATTAACAGTATACTGTTTGTGTGCTGGTGATCTATGTTTTCAAGTCCACGAAAGATTATGAAAACTTCAGTTAGCTGTCTGCGCAAACACATAGTCTCTAACGAAATTAGCGCCAGTGCCTGCCATTTTCTCTGACATCTCATAGATGGGATCAATTTAGTGGCCAGTACGTGGACTTCTTCAAGGCCTTGCGATATTGTTCTTCAGAGTCGGCGACCACAACAACACAGCATATCCCTGATGAAGCCATACAAGATATTTTGTACAAAGAGGACGGTTTCCTTGTTTCTTTACCTAAACAATCTATACATAATCTAAAAGCCTCTGTGAGTTCTTTCTAACTTCAGTGTACTGTTTTAAGAACTTGAGGTCCCATCTGGTTAGTAAACCTAAATCCTTCTCCAGGCCAGTGCTGCAGACTGCACGATCCTAACGAAAATTGATCGGTTCTTGTATCTGCATGACCAGAGTGCATCAACATCCAAATTTCCAGGTTGATCGGCATTTTTCACGGTCCAGATTATTTCCATTTCTTAACCCAGTCCCTACGTAATTCTGTCTTCTCAAGTGACGAAGCATTACCTTCTTGTTTAGTGTCGCTTGTAAATTTTCTAGTTCGGTTGACGATGCCCATACCTGTATCACTAATGTAAATGATGTATAATAAAGGACTCCACGCGTACCTGCTGCTCAGCCACAGGGTTCCTCAGTGAAAGAGAGTGAGAGGATGGCGAATGGCGTATATTAACCCCTTGAGCACGATGACATCTTTATTTTTACATGCGTCGCAAGCTGCCAGATAAATGAGAGCAATGCGTGTTTATCTTTAGTTTTTACTGCGGTTGTTGATGCTCTTGTGGTGGTGGTGGTTCTCATTGCTGGAGAAAACACTGAAATAAACCTTCACTGCACTCAAACCACTATAGACCCAGAACACCCATTTTCACAGGACGCTCCATCATGGCCCCTCTCCACTCCACCACCACGACACCAGCTCATGCCACTCCTTGCTTTGTCCCCTCACGCTCTTTTCTTTATGCTCCTTGCACACTCATTTTTGGTTCATTCTTGAAGCATATACTGAATTAAACCTGCACAGCACTTGAGCCAGTCATCTTACAACACCTAATTTCACCGAGTACGCTTTCCTTCTCCAGTCCACCCCCCTCCCACCGAATTTCCAGCCCATCCCACTCCCCTCCCACCGAATTTCCAGCCCATCCCACCCCCCTCCCACCGAATTTCCAGCCCATCCCACCCCCCTCCCACCGAATTTCCAGCCCATCCCACCCATTCCTTTGCTCATCACGCCAGCGATCCAGATCACAGTCGACGAAAACACTTGGTAGTTTGTTCTTGCTATCCTCAGACAATTTGCTAAGCTGAAGAAGGGCCTCTCTGACTGAAGGGATCTTAACTTCTTCAGCCCAAGGACTCTCTCTCTCTCTCTCTCTCTTCCAATCGTTGTTTGATTTCATTCTCCTCCAGGAAGACCAATCGTAGCACAGGAGTAGAAAGATATTGCCTCCAACCTCTTCAACATGACTGGGTTCCCATAAAGCTGAATAAAATCGTGTCACGGTAGCAATAGTAAGAAAAAACATCATAGTCCTGAAGAATTAATTAAATCTCTTGGAACCCCTTCAATAGGATAAACATTTTCCCCATATTAATTATTTTGTTTTTTATCTAGTTCAGGCACGGTATTTCGATTCCTGGCTTGGACAGGGAACAGTGTGGAAACTTAAATCGCGATAAAATCTTCACTGACTCTCCACACGATCCACCAACATGGCCCAAACAGAGCCTCGGTAACACAGTCAAACCAGTCCTGAGTAAGACAGCCCAGGCATATTCAGTACTGAAAGGTGGATATTACGGCCTGCCCGGTGACACATGCAGGTGTGTGGTGCCGTCTGTCACATGGAGAACTAGTACTCCTCAGGCAACTGACTACTTGGTTTGTGCTCAGAAGAAGATGCTCTCACACTTCTTAAAAACCAAAGGAATAAAAGGGCTTCCTCTCCACAGTAATTCTAATATTCATCTTGGAAAAGGTAGTGGTGGCTGGATGTGGGAAGGTGTCGTGGGAGGATGACTCTGTAAAACAAATTCCCGGAAAGCCTCTCCTGAGACGATTTTCACTGATTCTACTGCTGCTTTTCTCTCGCCGACATATCTAAGCGCTGACGATTTGGGATGGTTCTACCGCTATTCTCCTCTGTCTCTCTCCTACATCTCTCCGCACAGACGATTTAGAGTAGGGCTGCTGCTACTCTCCTCTGAATCCTTCTCACATCTCTCTGCACGGAAGATTTTGGGTAATTCTGTTGTTATTCTCCTTTACTCTGACATCCTTCCACGCAGACGGTTTTGAGTGAGTCTGCCACTATCCTCCTCGCATCTCTTTTACATATCTTTCTGAGCAGACGACTTTGGATGGGTCAGCTGCTGTTCTCCTGTCTCCTCCTCCTATATCTCTGCTCAGGCGATTGTGAGTGTTAGTTGCTACTCTTCTCTTTATCTTTCTCACATCTTTGCACAGGCAATGTTAAGTGGTTCTCTCTCTCTCTCTCTCTCTCTCTCTCTCTCTGCGCCGAAGATTCTAAATGATGCTGCTGACTTTCTCTTACATTCATCGCCACACACGAGTTCAAGTGGCGCTTCTGCTGTTTCCATCTGGCATCTNTTCTCTTTATCTTTCTCACATCTTTGCACAGGCAATGTTAAGTGGTTCTCTCTCTCTCTCTCTCTCTCTCTCTCTCTGCGCCGAAGATTCTAAATGATGCTGCTGACTTTCTCTTACATTCATCGCCACACACGAGTTCAAGTGGCGCTTCTGCTGTTTCCATCTGGCATCTCTCTTCACGTGCTGTTCCTTTCCTAATCTGTCTCCTTCTCACTTCCAGCAACCCAGGGAAATTAAGCATTTTCCCCCGACACACAGCAGTTTTCCGCAAGAGTTTCATCCTTGGTGGTTTTGTGTTCCTCTTCTATTTCGTCCTCTAATAAAAACCAAAATTATCTGGTTATTCTTTACCTGAGTCGCAGTACCAGGTAAATGAGAGGAACCCCAACTCAGAAATGATCCTCAGGTATACTCGTATGTGTGGGGTCCAGGTAGGGCCGAAAGTGTTAGAAACTTGCAAACTCAACTTCAGAATGGGGTAATAATTCACGGCACGACGATACGACACTTTTTTTTTCCTTAGTACTTTTCTGGTGACGAGTAGGGTTAAATAAAAGAAGGATGATAATGATGATGATGATGATGATGGTGATGATGATGATGATGATGATGATGATGATGATGATGATGATGATGATGATGATGATGATGATGATGGTTTCCCCCATATTCTCTACGGAAGTTTTTCATTAGCGTCATTCGGGTTTTGGTGAAGGTTGTGGTATGGTGGGGAGTGGAAGTGGAGGTGGGGAGAATAAGAGTGTGTGTGTGGGGGGAGGAGTTGATGATGATGATGATTTTACCTTACGATAGTTTTCTGAAGATGATAATGCTTTTGTACACTATTTCTATCCACTTCTCTCCTTGTGCCTTGCCATTCTCCTTTCTTGCTCTCTGGTTCTGCCTCACTCCAGCTTTGGGTGGGGAAAAAGAGGTCAGGCTGCTGTTGGTGACGATGATTTTCGTAAAAGTTTCATCCACGATTTGGCTTCTGAAGGTTACAGGCGGCGTGGCGGGGTGTGGGTGAGTGGGTAGGGTGATAAGAGAGAGGGAGAGAGGAGATGGGGGGATGGGGAGGGTCAGGGGTAGGGTGGACAAACTCAATGCAATAATTTTCCCGGAGGAGCCTTTGCGCAGATTACACTTAGTCTTGGCAGTGTCCCACCCTTCTCTCGTTAGCGTTAATGGACTCCGGTGTCGTCTCTGTTGACAAATCAGCAGTTGGCTCCATTAGCTACCATTTCCTGCTTCTTTAAGTCATGCACCTTCGCCTCACAGGGTGCAAATTATGCTTCTGGCGTGGGAGGTCCCCAACACTGAACAGATCCCAACCAGCCTGCCTGCCTGCCCCTCTCGCTCTGCCTCTCTCATTTCGCGGTGCCTTCTGCTTGACGATTTTTTTTTTCTCTCTTTCCGAGCACAATAAGGTATCCTGTTTGTCTCAAAGGGAAACAGAACGCAGTCGCCGCTTGATACAACGCTGCTGAAGAAGGCAGACAATTTAAAAGTTTGAGCGGAACGCATTACATTTCACCTTTTTAAAATTTTATTTGCTTCTTTTTAGTGTTCAAACTCTGGATAATTTTCAAAGTTTGAGTTCAGTGGAGTTCATATTTCCTTTCTTTTTCTGTTTTCTACACTGAACGAATGAGACTAAGGAAAAAGGGGTTGTCTGATTTCTGGTCTTCTGCGGAATGTGGCTTTTATTCTATTTGAAAGTTTGAGGGGAGCACAGTACATATTTCTCTTTCTCTGTACCCTTAACTGCTAAAGAATAAGAGTGAGAAAGGAGAGACAGGGTGACCAGCTCCACGTTTTCTGTAGAACCATGTTTTCTTTATCTTTTATCTATATTCCAAGTTGCAGGAGAGATGTGAGTAGGCAAAGACAGGCAACCCAGTCCTAAATATTCTGTTTAACTTAACTTTATGCTATTTTTTCTCTGGTGTTTATTTCTAAGTTTTCTGTGGAACGAAACTTTCATTCTCTCTCT
>JAGKTI010035818.1:0-11182 GCA_018397915.1 Birgus latro | reverse complement strand
AGCCAGGGCCAAGGTGCCAGCCAGGGCCAAGGAGCCAGCCAGGGCCAAGGTGCCAGCCACAGCCAAGGTGCCTTCTGCTCCACTTCCTCAGCGTCGCCGCCGAGCCCAGGTCACCACCTCCCCATGGCCAGCCCCAGCCTCAGCAGTGGTAGAGGCAGAGCGAAGAGCTACTCATCGTCAGCGGCAGACAGTTTTCTCTCCAGGCCTGGTCACACCTCCACCGGCACTTGCCCCAGCCTCAGCAGTGACAGAGGAAAAATGCAGAGCTCCTGCCCCCCGGTGCCAGCCTGCACACCCTCAAGGCCCAGTTCCCACCTCACCAAGGCTGCCCCTAGCTTCAGCAGTGGTGGAGGCAGAGTGCAATGCTCCAGGTCTCCTGCACGGGACTGCTCACCTTTCCCCACTCTAACCATTCCTGTCTACCTCCGTGTATTGCAGTGGAACTGTTTGGGGGCATGGAGTAAGCTCCCTCACCTCCAGGAAGTGGCTGACACGGAGAATATCCATGTATTCCTTTTGCAGGAGACGCTCCTTCCTCACGCCTCCCCTTTTAGACTCCGAGGCTACAACGGATTCTTTCTACCTAGGGTCCGGGGCACTACACGGGGTTGTGCCATCCTTGTGAAGGACTACATCCCCTGCACAGAGTGCAACCCTCCTATTCACTGCGGAGAGGGTGTTGAAGTTCAAGCTGTAACCCCGTAGCTTGCCACGGCTTCCCTAACTATACATAATATCTATAAAAGTCACGGTGGGACCCTAGACGTTGGGGAGCTTTTAAATCACGCTGCTGCTGTGCCCACAGTCATTGGGGGAGACTTTAATGCTCACCACCCCATCCTCTCCTCGCCCCTTCCGGTGAATGAGGCAGGACGACATGTTGCCATGGCCCTCGAGGAAACTGCGGGGATCTCCTTACTAAACAACTTGTCCGAGCCCACGCATGTCAATGGCGGCAGGCTCGACCTTTCCATAGCCTCTGCATCTCTTGCTAGTGTGTCGACGTGGTCCCTGCACTCATTCCTCACCAGCGATCACTTTGCTGTGGTGATGGAATTGCAGGCGGCTCCTCTTCCACCTCCCCCGCCGCCTCCTCCCCGCTGGGACTTACGGCGTGCACCCTGGCCAGAGTATGCGCAGGCTGTGGAGGTCGCTATGGAAACTGTTGTTCCCCCGCATTCCCTTGAGGACCATGCTGAGCAGGTTGCCCATACCTTACATCACGCCACTGCAGCCAGTATTCCCCTCACTAAGCACCCTACGGTTTTCGTCAAGGACCACTGGTTCTACAACGAGCAGGTCCAAGAGCTTAACCATCAGCTGAACTCGGCCCGCAAGACCTACCGTCGGCGGCCTTCTTCTCTGACCAGAAGATACCTGGCCGCAGTGGAGCGTCACGTCTCACAGGAAAAGCGCCGCATTCGGGACGAGGCTTGGATGAGGTGGTGCAGGTCACTAGATTCCCACTCCACACTTGGTGAGATGTGGGTGCGGATTAAGTCCGTTTACTCCCCCCAACTGGCAAGAACACCCTCACATCCTGACTCTGCTGGCGAGGCACTTCGTCTTGCTGCTCATTTTGCTGCCCATACTGCCCCCACTAGCCTCCCACAGTCTATCGGTGATCTGCAAGCTCGTCTCGCAGGCCCCCATAGGACCTTGGTTGAGGCTGCTTGCTCTCGACCTGACACTGCAGACCACCTATTCACTGTTGGGGAGCTGGATCGAGTGTTAAACAGCAGAAAGGATATGGTTCCAGGCCCTGATGGCCTTGTCTACTCCCTCTTGGCTCGCACCAGCCAAGGAGGGAAGGCTCGTATCCTGGATCTGTTTAATCACTCGTGGCTTGAAGGGCGTCTCCCGGGATTGTGGAAGACAGCCATTATTCACCCCATCCCTAAGCCATGCAACCCGGACTCCATGAGGCCGATATCTCTCCTCAGCTGTATTGCCAAGACTGCTGAGAGGCTAGTCCTCTCTCGTCTTGCCTTGAGGTTGGGACTGCTCCATCCACGGCTCTTCGCTTGCCTCCCTGGCAGGAGTGCTCAGCACTGCTTGGCCTCCTTTCTTGGCGAACTGAGGAGTGGTCGTGGCATGGCTGTCTTCCTCGATCTCGAGAAGGCGTTTGAACTTGCCAACCCGGATGCAGTACCGGCAGCCCTCACAGCCAAGGGCATGGGTGGTCGCCTTCTCTCATGGGTGAGGGACTTCTTCCTCGACCGAGCTGCTTGTGTGCGATTCCAGGGCAAAATATCCCCCCCATATCCACACGTCAATGGCACACCCCAGGGCAGTGTTCTCAGTCCTCTTTTATTTAATGTGTTGATAGAGGCTCTGCTCACTGTTGACTGTGGTCAAGGGATTTCCCTACTGTCCTATGCAGATGACTTAGCATTGGTCTTCTCCAGGCGAAACTGCTATACCCAGGCACCAACTGCACTTGCCCGCCTTCATGACAAATGTTGCGAGCTTGGTCTAGAAATCAACACTAACAAGACCGAATGCCTACCTTTTGGTCTTCGCCACCCAGACCGTCCCCTCCTCCTTGGGGGTCAACGCCTTGCCTTTGTACGATGTCACCAGTACCTAGGCGTCTGGTTCGACAGCCATCTAAAGTTTGCCAGCCATGTGAGGTATGTACAGGAACGGGTGGCTACTCGCATCTCTGCCCTCAAAGCCCTTTCTAGCCGCAATATGGGTGCCTCGTACAGCGTCCTGCGTACCTTTTACACCCACGCCATCTGATCCGTTGTGGATTATGGGGCTGTATGTCTCATTGGGATCTCAGAGTCGCTCCATCGTTCCCTGGAAGTGGTACAAAATACTGCCCTACGTGTGATGCTTGGGGCACCACCATGGACACGTCTTGCTAATCTTCGGGCTGAGAGCGGCTCCCCATCTCTGCAACATCGCATTTGGGCACAAACAGCAGCTGTCACTGCTAAGCTATGCAGGCACCGGCCCCACCTTCCTGTCTCAGTTCTCCTCCGGCGAACACTTGATCAGCCCCCGAATCCACGCCCTGGAGGTGAGTGGATTCTCCTTGTCTCCAACGCAGTTCACAGACTTGATGCCGCTGATGCTGTCAGGGGTGGTCCTGATTTGCCTGACCCTGCCTATGCTCCAGCACCACCCTGGCTTCCTCCTGTGATTAGGGATGTTGAGCCTACTGTGGCAAACCCAAGGGCCTCTCTTCCTGCTCTTCTTTAACAGGATGGATTGTGTCGTATGGTGGCTCTCTACACTCCTGATGCTGCCGTCTATTATACAGATGGGTCTGTGGGTGCTGATGGGACTGCAGGCGCTGCTTTTATTTGTGACGAGTGGGTTGAGTCCTGGCGTGTCACCTCTGGCGCTTCAGCCTACCAAGCTGAGCTTATTGCCATCCTTGGTGCTCTTTGCCATGCCGATCGCCACTTCCATCGGCGCATCATTATACATACAGACTCCCTCTCTTCTATACATGGCCTGCAGCAGCTCAATTTCACAGACAACAGGTTCCTACTTACCTCCATCCTGGCTGTTGCAACTGACCATCGCTAGCCGGGGAGGTGAAATTTATCTACACTGGATTCCTGGACACGTTGGAATTATGGGCAATGACCGTCCTGATGCTGCTGCTCACCTCGCCTGCATTCTCCCTATCATCACCTTTCCGTTACGACCTAGCTTATCTCGCATCTTGTGACAAGTAACTGACGCTGTCCACCGTCTTTCCCGGGAAGATCATCAGTTCCAGGTATATAAAGGCTCTCGCTCTGCCACCTGGTATGCCATTGCTACAACCCATACACCTGTTGATGTACCCACCGGCACACCCAATCACCTTCTTGTCAAGCTTCGCCGGTTGCGTCTGGGATATCCATGCTATAACCAGATGACTGGTGAAAACCCGGAGCCGTGCCCTCACTGCTTCGGCATTAGTGCAATGCCTCTTTTACATTATATTCTTGACTGTCCTGCAACATATTGTCTTCGGCGTGGCCTTGGTGAGCAGCTTCTCAGGGATGACGACTATCGTTTGGCTGCAGAGACTATTGCTCGGGCACCTGCCTTTGTGATTTTGGGGGTTGTGACTACCTACCCTCCCCAGCGTTAACCTATAACCCTAAATCTTTGTACAGCTTTTCTCTGACGGGCTTTTGTTTTTACCCGTGTCCTCCCAATGGGGAGGCAAATCTAAATCATCATCATCACCCACATCAGTACGAGAGGCTTTCTCGGAAGCTAAATGAAGTAGAACAAGAGAGAGAATAGTCATATCCTTGATGACTGGAATCTATTGTATATTTGAGAAAGAGAGAGAGAGACAGACAGACAGAACTATATGGTGAAAATCAGCCATAACTGTTTCCAATACATGGAAACTTAGAACCTCTCTTGTGACTCATTTTTGTGGTCGTATCATTATAAGATTATTCGATAAATGTAAATCCAGCTCATAGGGGCATTTGCCTTATTGTAATAGGAAAAGTATATGGTAGGATACTTATTGACAGAGTTAAGGAAATAACAGAGGAATTAGTTGGAGAAGAACAGGGAGGTTTTAGGAAAAGTTTCTAGAGAAGGGAGAGAAGTTGAAGGATTTGGAGAAAGCATATGACAGGGTGGATAGACAAGGATTGTGGAAAGTATTAAGAATATATGGAGTGGATTGGAAGTTGCTGAAGGCAGTGAAGAGTAAGTGTGAGGGTGCTTAGGCTGCATTGCGTGTGGTTGGCAAACTGAGTGAATCTTTCCATTTGAAGGTTGGATTGAAACAAGGATGTGTCATGTCTCCATGGTTATTCAGTCTGTACATAGATGGGGTTATAAAAGAGATACAAAGTCGGGCAGTGGATGTTGGAGCGGCCCTAGTGAGAGAGGGCAGTGTTTGGAATCTCCCTGTACTGTTGTTTGCAGATGATACTGTGTTGTTGAGCGAAGACGAAGGGGAGCTGTGTGGGATTATCAGACGTATTAATGAACTATTCCCTGTCTCCACTTTTTTTTTTTTTTTTTTTGTAGGATGAAGTACACAAGGTAAGATCTGTCACTCCTGTCCTTGATCGTCCTGCAGAAAAGTTATAACCTGCAGTAATTTTTGTCTCGCAGGTAAGATTATTTTAGAGGGAGTTTCAACAGCCTACTTGACCTTCCTGCAATTGAAAACCTGAGGGAATTAATCCGAAGTTCGTTTGTATAACTAGGTCATGCTTTGTAACAAAAGATAAACCCTTGAATATGTTGCTAGTCACTATGAAGTGCTACGGAAGGGATGCACCGTACAGTCGTAGCACTGTCTTTTTCTGCCACTGAGCTGCGTGATATAAGCTGTAGTGGGACGGAAATGCGAGTTGATAAAAGAAGTATAGTTATACAGTGACGTCTGGTGATCTAGTGGGTTACGGCGCTTGACCCAGATCTAAAGGGGGCTCACACTGACAAGGTATTGGGGGTTCATTGTTCACATAATTCCGCACAGGAAAGAGCAACTGGTCACTAGCCTTAAATGTTCATATTGTGTAGCCTAGCCCCGGGACCCTACGCTCTCGACGGGCACAGAGGAATGGATGAGATTGATAGGTAGATTGAAAAATGGATATATGAACTGATAGATATTTAAATAAAAGAGTGACAAAAGGAAATTTCCAGATTTCGTGTTGCCAGAGAGAGTGAATCCTGTGATGTCTGTTTGTGGTAGATGGCCAGTTCGATGAACATCCACAGACAGAGAGACAGACAAATAGGTGGAGAGAGATAGTAGCTTTCTCGAAAATATTCTAGATTCTTAGAAAGTACTGGCAGTTTCCGGATTCCCTGTTTATTTTGCGTAGTGCTTCGCGATGTTTCTGTCCTTCCTTTATTCAGTTATCCAAGTTACGGTACTAGAATTCATTTATGCCTATTCTGCCGTACTTGAATTACTTTATTCAGTTATCCAAGTTACGGCACTAGAATTCATCTATGCCTATTCTGTCTTACTTGAATTATTTTCACTTATGAATATATAAATATAATGATATATCTACGTGTATCGGTAAAGGGTATGTTATGAAGTATCGATTTAAATGGGCCGCAGAACTATCGCTGTTCGGTGATAATTCACTCCTTATGACCGGAGGTAATTAGAAAAAATAAAATAATGCATTTACTGATAGCAATAAAATGGATATAATTTAAATGGGCCGCAGCAATAAAATGGATATAATTTAAACGGGCCGCCAAAACCCTGACCAATCCCGTCTTAGCTCCGCCTACACCCTCATACAAACATGCTCGCTCTCATGGGGCGAGAGTGAAGTGTTTGGAAATACGTTACGGTCATCAGTACGCAGTTCTCTTCAATCTAGTGGTGATGCGCACTAACCTTGCATTACCTTTTAGTAAACAACAATAATAAACCAATAGGGATGAATTGTCTGATATTGGTTTCTCGATTTAAAACATCCGTTGCTGGAACGTGAGCGAATGTTCTCCAACATTCTACGAGTGTCCAGATTCGTCGAGAGCACGTCATTGATATATATACTGGAGCGGCGCCTGCCAACTCAGTCAGTCGAAAGCCAGAGGAGGAGGAGGATTAGTTGTTGATCCTGCTGAATTGGGCTTGCCTACTAGTGTTTCCATATTTATTACTTGTGATAGACAGTCGCATCTCAAATAACAAAGATGGGGAAAGATTACTACAAGATCCTCGGCTTGTCCAAGGGGGCTTCAGAGGATGACATCAAAAAAGCATACAGGAAGATGGCTCTCAAATACCATCCAGACAAGAACAAGTCCCCGGACGCAGAAGAGAAGTTTAAGGCTGTGGCAGAGGCCTATGAGGTACTGAGTGATAAGAAAAAGAGGGATATATACGACCAGCATGGCGAGGAGGGGCTGAAAGGTGGTGTACCCGGGGCAGGAGGGGACGGCACACACTTCACATACACATTCTCCGGCGACCCCCGTGCCACTTTCCAACAGTTTTTCGGGACCAGTGACCCCTTCGCCAGCTTTTTCAACATGGGCGTGGATGGACACGGGCCACACGGCGTATTTGAAACCATGGACGTGGAGGATGACCCATTCATCACCATGATGGGTGGAAGTGCACCACGCATGGGCGCAGGCACAAGGCGGGCATTCAGCTTTAACCCTCATGATGCCTCCAGACCCCATGCCAAGACCCGCCAACAGGACCCAGCCGTCACCCGAGACCTGTACGTCTCCCTGGAGGAGGTCGCTAAGGGCGTAACCAAGAAGATGAAGATAACGCGCTCCGTAATGGCTAGTGACGGTCGGTCATCGCGTCGGGAAGAGAAAATTCTAACCATCGACGTCAAGCCAGGATGGAAGGAAGGAACAAAAATTACCTTTGAACGAGAGGGAGACCAACAGCCCGGCAAGATCCCAGCTGATATCGTGTTTGTGGTGCGAGATAAGCAACATCCCCACTTTAAACGCGATGGGGCTAACTTGATCTACACAGCTAAAGTTAATCTACGTGACGCCCTCTGTGGCACCCGTGTTATGGTTCCTACCCTGGACGGCCAGAGGGTCACTCTCAACTTCACAAACGAGGTAGTTCGCCCACAAACCACCAAGCGACTTCAAGGCTATGGACTTCCCTACCCCAAGGACCCCACTAGGAAAGGTGACATCATCGTTCACTTTGACATCCAGTTCCCATCAACCCTCACGGAAAGTGCCAAGGAGATTTTGTCTGAGGTTCTACCACTCTAAATGAAAAACTACGAACTTGTAAGAAAACCCAGTGAGTACACTATGAACTTTATTAGGAAAGGTGACATCATCGTCCATTTTGATGTCGATTCTCAGCCGCCCTCACGGAGAGTGCCAAGAAGAACTGTCGGAGGTTCTACCACTTTATGTAAAAAGATAAAGAGAATTGAATGAGTGCAGGTGACATCATCGCATATGTTGACAATCAAGTTCCGTTAATCGTTAAGGAAACTGCCAAGGAAATAGTAGCAAGGTTCTGCCACCTAAGGAAAAGTAAGAACTTGGGCGCAGTGACGTCTGAAGTGTTCAGTGGAAAACAGGAACCTTACAAGCGAGAATCCATGAAGCTTAACCAGTGCCTATAAACGGAGTAGTTTAAATTGAAAGACTATAGTGCACTTTAATTTTGTTAAAAAAGAAGTGCACCATAAGCACAGTGGTAAGTGGAGGACCTCTCACACAAAGACTTAGGAACTCAAAATCAGTGACAATTATTATTTAAGGGACTGAGTGAGCGAATGTGTTTTGTATGCAGTGAACAAAGTGTCACGTTTATTATTAAGATATTTTGAAAGACTGTGAATAATGTAAGTAATGCAGAGTACCGTGGATAAAGTTACGTATTTAATTACAAGAGAAACACCCACATTTGTTCGTGAATGAACACTTATTTTACTTTTGTATTTTTGCTATCCATTGATTGCTGGAAGGACACCTTCATGCGGTGGCACCAATATGTGTGGAGGGATGCGCTGCCTAGTTCAACGAAACGTCCCTCATCTCACTCCTTTCTTCAGGAGGAGGATGACTTTAGGTATCCGCAATTTGACTCATTAGGATGGAGCTTCCAAACTCTAAACAAATATGGGTGTAAATTATTTGTTGCAGCTGTATTCAAAGCGGGGCATAGGAGGCTTCGTAGCACTTTTCATAGCGATTTGTTCTACATATATTCTGCATTTTTCTGTGGCATGCGTTATTTTCCTGTAGCATGCCAGAGGAATAGGTAATATGCAGAATAAATCGCAGAGGAAGAGGTGGTACGGCGTGTCTTGTGGCAGGTAGAGTATAAGACAAAGCTGGGACACATTTGGTAGTGGTGTCAGCGGAGTAATACCTGTGAGGTGACGTCATGTTTGCACTTGGCTGGCCCCGGCCACCAGGAGACGCTGGCCCGTATTCTAAGTGGATTTGGAGATGCCGTAACTCCTCTCCCTTAGCGATTTATTCTGCATATTACACCATGACTCGTATGTTATTTTCTGCGCATTACATATTTTATACATCTATTCTTTTTGTGTATTGATGCAGCCCATGGCTGTAAGTTATATAACTAAAGAGAATGATAAGGTGCAGTATGCAAAATGAATAGTTAAGTTGATTTGCTACGAAGCCTCCTAGCCAACTAAAGACGTGCTAGGACTTTAACTTTCTAGTCCCATGACAGTTTTGTTACTTTCACGTGATGTATATTTAGCTTGCCCACCGTATCAAGATTTAAGAAACGTTACTTTTTGAGAACAGACGGATAAGGAAGAAGTGGAAACGATTTGAGAGTGAGAATATCAGAAGGGGACGCCGATAGGAAGGCAGTATTCCGGGCAGACTTTTCGAAAAGGAGGGGTTAGATTTATATAGCCTTCATTAACCCGCTCACTGTCAGGGGGGTTTTAGTAAGGTGGGTAAAATTGCCTGGTGATAGCAAGGAGAGAAAAAAATACGTTCTCTTAGCACTGCACGGTTTAATTCAACTTGGAAAGGATTTCTCCCTTAATTCAAAGTCTGTTCAACCGGTAGACCTTAAGAAATGGGGTTAGTGAAGGGTGTAATTAAGCCCCCCAATTTAAAGTCTAAGCTGAACAGAGTCGTCAGTTGTCAAGAGTAAAATTTAAATGTCATGGGATGGAAGGGGTTAGGCTTGGCACGGCATGTAGAAGGACTTCATATATTTTGCAGCTGAGCTCATTGTATTTTTAGTGACATAATTGCCATTACTGTATAGCTCTTGTAACAAGGGTTAAATAACGGCTGTACTGGAAGTGGCTCTAGATTTCGTAACAATTGTTCCATAGCGATTTATCCTGCATTATGGCTCGGTATCCTGTTATGTTACTGATTACTGGTACAAGCTATGTCGATTTGGAAACTTTATAAATCGGCAAATAAGAGAATGTTTAGGAGCAATATGGAGAATAAATCGCTAAGGAATATGTGTTACATATCCTGCTGTGCCACCTAGAATACGGCCATCACTGTATATACCAATTGCTTTTCCCAGCTTTTTCACGAATAATCATCCATTCCTTACACAAGCATCCGGGCTATCTTCCTTTTTAACTTATTTTTGTTACCAGACCATTTTATTGAGCGTAGGAAATGCGTTTTTTTTTTTTTTTTTTACCTCCAGTAATTAAAAAAATATATATATATGAGCTGAATAAAATCATCAGACTAGGATAAGTTAAAAAAAATATATTCCCAGGCTGAATCGCTTCACTCTAATAAACCTGTTTAATTCTTATTACCGTACTATTATTACCGGTATTATTACTATAATTTATTATTACCATTATTATTATTAGTAGTAGTAAATGTACTTATACTACGAGAGGCCTTTTATAAAGTTATATATAGTGAGCTATATGTTCTGTTGCCTTAGTTACAAATTGGAATTAATAGGTCATTGGATTGAAGGATCAGACTGTCTTATTGTAAGTGGTATAGGAGGCTTGGTAACAGCTCTTCCATTGCAATTTATTCTGCAAATTACATCTTCTCTTGTGTGTTAGTGATGCAGACTTTCAATTTAGTGATACAGTAACATGCAAGAGAATGTTAAGGTATGCCAGCCACATAAGAGTAAGTCGCAGAGGAAGGGTGTTGCCAAATCTCAGCTTGGAATATGGCGTTTTTCATTGTATATTACGCACTTTGAATGAATGAAGAGAATGTTTTTCATTAACGTATCTACTCGACACCAAAGAATCGCTTTTCATTTTGTTGGTGGAAGATCAATAAAGGATATATTTTGTAATAATGTGACTTTTATTAACATCTGAATAGTGAATGTGTTTTATGTGGGTTGGGGACGGCTCGGTTATTGTCAGTGTTTACTGTGCGTCATTTAACATTTATTTTGGTTTCAGAATTTGAATAACGATATTTGAGAGCGCTCCAGTCTCGTGTGTTGCTGGAACGGCTGTCATTATTAGCAGTGTTTACTCTGCATCATTTTCAACCATATTTAACACTGATGCTTTATATGTACGTTATTTTAAATCTGGACTTTAATCTTTAATGCCTTGATTATTCAAGAAACAACCATATTCTTCGCTGTTTGCAACAATGAAGGAGGGAGCAGTAGGACTATTCCGGAAATTTTAAACAAATTATGGGTCTACAGAAAAATGAGTTGCGGAAATAAATCCCAAAAGCATTATTGCGGTAAACTAATTTTCCGTTTTTTTTTTTT
>JAGKTI010035817.1:0-11182 GCA_018397915.1 Birgus latro | reverse complement strand
TGCATAGTATGGACACATCACCTTTGCCTAAACTTGAGGCTGCAGCTGTGGATCAGTTTTAGTCCGTCTGTTCTGCAAAACTACGCCATCAGTCTCCCCAGATGCCTTAAGAAGATAATAAAGGTGAAGGGGAATGCCAGTAAATACTAAATTCAATGGTGAGTGTTAATTTATTTGTTTCTCCTTGCTAACCACAAGAAAGTTTTCTTTTTTTTAAGATGGCGTCAACACTTTCTGCGCCTACTGTATATATACATATATAAAATTATATATCAATCAATCATTTCCTGTGCCACCCCACGGGATGCATAGGTCCTCAGTGAACTCTCTCCACCAATATTTGTCTCTTGCCATCTCCTTCAGGTCCCACCAACAATCCTCTCCTGCTTCTCTTTTCATTGTCCTCAACCAGGTTTCCTTCGGCCTATCTCTGCTTCTTCTACCTCCAGCAGTCCACTCTGGCACATCCTCTATTAACCTGCTTTCTTTTCTATATATGTGCCCTAGCCATTTCCAGCAAGACAGTCTCACATATTCATCAACTGGTTCCACTCTCGTAATATCCCTTACTCTTTAATTTGTAACTCTGTCCTGCCACTTTACCCCAAGAATCCTTCTTAGTGTTTTATTCTCAAATCCTAATACTTTCTGATCTGTTGGAACTGTACTGTACTATGACTCATGCCCATAAATTAAAATTGGTCTAACCATGGACTTGTAAATTTTTACTTTAGTATGTACAAAAAGTATATTATTGTTCCAAACAGATTTCAGCATTCTTACAGCTCACCAAGCCTGTCTAATCCTCTCCTCAATTTCATTGTTTAATGATCCATTAGATGATACGATCGTTCCCTGATATATAAAATTTTCTGCATTCTTCACCACATTATTCCCAGTTTCAGAGGAGTATTGGGGGAGGTGGTGGCTCAATCGGTAGAGAGGTTGCCTGCGGTCCCACGGACCCAGGTTCGAATCCTCGCTGGGGCAGGGAACAGTTTAAGGATTTGAAATTCAGCAAAATCAGGCTTTACTGATCTACCAGAAGACCCGCTGACATGTCGTAAAAATACCCCCGCTAATACCAATACACCAGTCCTGAATGAGACAGCCCTGGCATGTATTCAATATGGACGGTGGGTGTTAGCGCCGAAGTGGTGACATGGTATGTAGGAGGACTGCTGGGCCATGATAGCAGGCTGTGAAGCCTATGCCCAGAGTCAGACACATAAAAAAAAAAAAAAGAAGAAGAAGAAGACTGTAGCACCAGTCGAGCAGGGCAGTACTTCCATGGTGGATGGAAAGCTGATGACAGGGAGAGCTGGAGCTCCCGTTTCATCAGCCTTCAGCACTAGTTCAAGACCATCCCCTTTTGCTGAACTTTTTCAGTGTCTCATTAACACAGAGAGTAGGCCAGCATGCTCTCCAATACAAGTTTCTCTAACTGTCAACACCAAACTACATTCACGCAACACACCACTCTCCCTTTTCAGAATTCAAAGAAATTGGCATCAAATAACATAGCCTAGGAATCCAAGGGGAGGGGGGGACCATAAATGCCCCCACCATCCGCCCCTCTCCCGCTGACGACTCTTGGAGCTGCCTGGAACCACTGTCTGACTCACTCCTCCTTCATTTCTGTAACATTCGTGGCCTTTCCTCTAACTTTTGCTCTGTTGAGCACCACCTCTCCTCTAAACCTCACTTTCTCTTCATCTCTGAGACTCAGCTGTCTGAGCCAACTGACACCAAACCCTTTTCTGTATCCTCCTACTTTCTCTATTCTCATTTCAAAGCCAAAGGTGGCTGTTGCATATATGTATGCAACGATCTATCTTGCTTTCATGTTCCTGAACTTGAATCTTCTGAATTTTCTACTCTCTGGCTTCGGCTGTCCTGTCATTCTCTGACTAAGTATATCTGTGCTGTTTACTTATCTCCTAATTCTACTATCAAAAATTCTTTGACTATCTTACTTCTACGATGGAACACATTCTATCCATTCCTCTTTCCTCTGAAATCTCCATTCTAGGAGATTTCAATGTTCACCACCACCTTTGGCTCTCCTCTCCTTTCACTGATCCACCTGGTGAACAAGCCTACATCTTTTCTAACCTCAGTGATCTAGGGCAGCTTGTACAGTGCCCTACCTGTATCCCTGGCTGCCTTGGAGAGAGTTCCAACATACTTGACCTCTTCCTAACAACTAATCCTTCTGCTTACACTATTAATCTTTTCTCTCCATTGGGCTCCTCTGATCATAACCTTATTACCTTAACCTGTCCTATGGTTCCGGTATGGACTGTGGACCCTCCAAAGAAATGCCGTCTGTGGCACTTTGGAGCTGCAGATTGGGAGGCCCTTAGGCAGTACTTCTTTGATTTTCCTTGGAATGATTATTGCTTCCATGGCCGGGAGCAATCTGAGTGTGACTTGTGCATAACGGAGGTTATTCTCTCGGGCATGGAAGCATACATTCCATTCTCATATCCTCTGACTAATGCAAGAAAGCCTTGGTTTAATGCCTATAAAAGGTACAGGAGCCAACCCACCCCTGAATCACATTTTTTTTATATTTCTGCCCAGAATCGTGCTAAGTCCATTCTTCGCTCTGCTAATAATAATTTCATCCGTGCTAAATGTTCTCAACTCTCCAACTCGAATTCTTCTTGCTCCTTCTGGCACCTTGCCAAAAACTTTTCTAACAACTTTCATTCTTCTCACTCCTTCTGGCACCTTGCCAAAAACTTTTCTAACAACTTTAATTCTTCTCACTCCTTCTGGCACCTTGCCAAAAACTTTTCTAACAACTTTACCTCATCATCCTTCCCTCCTCTTTTCTACTCTGATTGCTCTGTAGATATTTCTTCTACTGATAAAGCAGATCTCTTCACTCAGACTTTCTCCTCCAATTCCACCTTAGACAATTCTGGTGCTGTTCCTCCATCATTTCCCCCCCTCTGACTTCCTCATGACTGACATTAAAATTTCTTCAGCTGATGTATTTTCTGCCATCTCTGCCCTCAATACTGACAAGGCATATGGGTCAGATGGAGTCCCTCCTGTTGTCCTCAAAAACTGTGCTTCTGTGCTTACACCCTGCCTAGGTAAACTCTTTCGCCTTTGTCTGTCAACTTGTACCTTTCCTTCTTGCTGGAAGTTTGCTCTCATTCAGCCAGTTCCAAAGAAGGGTGACCATTCCCAACCCTTCAACTATCGTCCAATTGCTTTAACATCCTGTGTCTCAAAAGTTTTCGAATCAATTCTTAACAGAAAAATCTTAAAGCATCTTTCCTGTCACAACCTCCTTTCTGATCGTCAGAATGGGTTACGTCAGGGACACTCCACTAGTGATCTTCTCACCTACTTTCAGACGCCTGGTCATCCTCCTTTCGGGACTTTGGCGAAAGCTTTGCCATTGCACTTGACATCTCAAAGGCTTTCGATCGAGTCTGGCATAAATCTTTAATTTCCAAACTGCCCTCCTATGGTTTCTATCCTCCTATCTGTGCCTTCATCTCTAGCTTCCTTTCTGGTCATTCTATAGCCGCTGTTGTAGACAGCCATTGTTTTCCTCCTAGAACTATCAACAGTGGTGTTCCTCAGGGCTCTGTCCTATCACCAACTCTCTTCCTTTTTTTCATCAATTACCTCCTAAGGTGTACATCTAACCCTATCCACTCATATGCTGATGATTCCACCCTTCACCTTTCCATTCGGTTTCCGCAACGTCCATCTCAGCAGTTACTTTAACAAACAAGGGATGAGGCTATGGCATACTTAATGTCTGACTTGGCTCGTATCTCTGATTGGGGTAAAAATAATCTTGTTATTTTTAATGCTTGAAAGTCACAGTTCTTACACTTATCAACCTGACAAAATCTTCCTCAGGATTACCCACTAATGTTTAATATTGTCCAGCTCAGTCCTGCATCATCCTTGAACATGCTTGGGGTTTCATTCTCTCAGGATTTATCTTGGAAAGAACATATTACATCTCTTGTGAAATCTGCTTCCAAGAGATTAGGTGTGCTAAGCCGACTCCGAACTTTCTTTACCTCTGCACAGTTTTTGACCTTGTACATGGGTTTTATTTGCCCCTGTATGGAGTACAACTCTCATGTGTGGGGAGACTCCCCACATGCAGCTCTTCTCAATAGGGTGGAGTCAAAGGCTTTCATCTCATTAACTCTCCTCCTCTTACTGATTCCCTTCAACCTTTGTCCCTTCGCCGCACTGTTGCATCTTTATCTCTCTTCTATCACTACTTCAATGGTCACTGTTCCAGCAAACTGTCTGCTTGCATCCCTTCACCTCTACGACAAGTATGTAGTTCCCGTCTAGCAACAAACTCTCATCCCTTTTCTGTCCAACTCTCTAATGGAAGAGTTAACCGTTACTCCTAGTTCTTCATATATGCAACTGGTCAACTCTGGAACTGTCTTCCTCTGTCTGTATTCCCTATTTCCTATGATCTCCAGTCTTTCAAACGCAGTGTATCCAGGCATCTCGAAATGAATGGATCTTGAATTTGGCTCTCTTTTGTATTGTTTTTGTTTTTTCTTGGAAGGAACTGTATGCAGGCCCATGGCCTGTGGTTCCTACTTCCTTGCATTAAAAAAAAAAAAAAAAAAACACACACACAATCGATTTGGTTTTTCACATTCATATTACATTAATAATTTCAGTCTTTCCACAATTTATTACCAATCCCACTTGTTTCCTTCCTCCACCAGACAATCAAGCACCCTCTGCATCTCACAAATACTTCCACAAATCAGTACAATATCAATAGCATAGTCCAAATCCATCAGCCTCTTATTTTCTTTCCAGTTAATTCCTGCACATGTTCTCCTTACAACCTTTCTTATAACATAATCCATAACCAAAACAAACAACAATGGTGAAAGAACTCCTCCTTAAATAACTCCTGACCTACCTTCAAATGGATCACTCAAAGAACCACTCACCATTACCTTACAAAAAGTACCTTCATGCAAGTTTCTAATGATATTTACAAAATTTTGTGGTATACCATAGAATCTCATAATTTTCAACAAAGCTCCACGTAAAACACTATCAAACTATCTACCTATCTATTGCCAGACACCTCAGTCCCACACGGGGTGGCCACAGATAAATCGCCTCCATGACGCTCTGTCCTCCGCCATTTCACTACCCCGCTCCCAACTCACACCCCCCTCTCTCATGTACCACTTCACTCCATCCCTCCATCTCATCCTCGGCCTCCCCCTCCCTCTCGCCCCCTCCACCTCACTCACATACACTCTCCTCGGTAGTCTTTCATTCTCCATCCTCTCCACATACCCAAATCACCTTAACGTGTTTCTCCTAACGCTTCCTATCACGTCCACAACCAAACCACAACGCTTCTTTCCTTCCTCATTTGTTAATCTCTCTCTCCATGTGACTGCACATGCTCCTCTCAGATAACTCATTTCCACTGCTCTCACTCTTCACTTCTGTCCTTCCAGCAGGGTCCAAGCTTCACTTCTATAGATTAGAGCTGGTATCACAATACTGTCAAGTAACAACTTTTTCACTTCCATGCTCACCTCTCTGTTTATCACTGCTTTCAATGAACCAGCAACCTTCCTTCCCTGCTGCACCCTTTCAAACACTTCGCCCTCCAGACTTCCATCCTTAATCATCACACTCCCAGAGTACTTAAATGCACTCACATTCTCCATATCCTCCCCATCCAATCTCACTGTACATTCACTGGCTTCACTTCTCTCGAAGACCATCACTTTACTCTTTCATACATTCACCTTTAGATTCCGTTTTTTACACACTCTCCCAAACTCATCTACCAAACCTTGCATCTCCCCTTTGTCTTCGCTCAGCAACACAGTATCATCTGCAAACAACAGTACAGGAAGTTTCCAAACATTGCCCTCTCTTAGTAGGGCCGCTCCAACATCCACTGCCCAACCTTGTATCTCTTTTATAACCCCATCCATGTACAGACTGAACAACCATGGAGACATGACACATCCTTGTTTCAATTCAACCTTCAAATGGAAAGATTCACTCAGTTTGCCATCCACATGCACTGCAGCCTTAGCACCCTCATTCATACTCTTCACTGCCTTCAACAACTTCTCATCCACTCCATATATTCTTAATACTTTCCACAAACCTTGTCTATCCATCCTGTCATATGCTTTCTCCAGATCCATGAAGTCTGCATACAACTTCTTTCCCTTCTCTAGAATCTTTTCCACTAAGGATCTAAGAATGAATATCTGGTCTCTAAGGATCTAAGAATATCTGGTCTACACAACCTCTTCCCTTCCTAAAACCTCTCTGTTCTTCTCCAACTAATTCCTCTGTTATTTCCCTAACTCTGTCAATAAGTATCCTACCATATACTTTTCCTATTACACTGAGAAGGCAAATGCCCCTATGATTAACGCCTTTTCAAAATCCACAAAATACGTACTAAATGGCATTTTCATCTCATTAGCTTGTTGCATAAGATGTCTTACAATAAGAACCTGATCATTACAACCTCAACCCTTTCTAAATCCCGCATGTTCTTCTCTTAAAATTATATCAATTACTGGCTCTATTCTGTTCAACAAGATTTTGGAAAAGAATTTTTGGAACTAAAGGTGTCAAAGTTATCCCCCTCCAATTTCCACACACACTTAAATCTCTCTTTTTTGGTATTTTCATAATCACTCCATTTTTCCACTCTTCTGGAACTCCACCATTATCACAAGCCACATTAAAAAGTTTCAAAAGTGCATTCATCAACTCATCAGTTTCCACCTTAAGCATTTCAGGAAATATTCCATCCTCTCCTGGGGCCTTAAAATTCTTTAATTCCTTTATAGATTTTGCTAACTCCTCCAAAGTTATATCCCCTGTTTCTATCTGCAAATCTCTCTTGGCTGGCAAAATGTCCTCTTCATCTGGGATTGGTCTATTCAGAGCAGATTCAAATTGTTCTTTCCACCTACCTTTTATATCCAAGTCATTAGTCATCAAGTTACCACTTCTATCTCCTACATGTATTTCCTTACTTCTCTTTTCAGTCCCAGTTAACTCCTTTATGGCCTGATACGCTGCTCTTGTGCTCTGTCCGTCATTTTTACTTAACTTAATTTCTGTCTCTGCTGCCTTTTCATCACATGGCCTCTTCTTATCACGTCTAATGAGTCTTTTTACTTCAGAAAGTAAACTCCAGTACTTTGCTCTAAGTATTTCAACTACCTAGCCATCAACATGATGTTCTTCACTTCTTAACTTCACCTCTTTCCTTTTCTGAATTACATTCCATGTTTCATCTGACATCCACTTTTTCCTGCTCCCTTTTCTCTTTTTCTCAATAGTAACCTTACCACTCTCATGCAAAACCTCTTTTACCTCTCTCCACATTTGATTAATATCATTGTGGTAAAGATTGCAACATGGAATGTAAGGGGTATGAATGATGAGGTGAAAGAGAGAGAGATTGTACAGGTGCTTGAGAGTGCAAAAGTGGATATATGTGGAATAACTGAAACTAAATGGTGAGGTGAAAGTGTGAGAGAATGGGAGTATGGATGGAGTATATGCACGGAGTAGGTAAGAATGAGAGGGCGAAAGAAGGAGTGTGTATTGCTGTGAGCAACAGATGGAAGGAGAATGTAGGAGAGTATGGATTAGTTGGGTCAAGGATTATGTGAGTAAGAGTGAAAGTTGGACTACAAATGTGGGCAACTGTGTGCGTGTATGCTCCAACGCAAGATCGTGTAAGTAGAGTGAGAGAAGAGTTCTGGACAAATGTGGAAGCCTGCTTGGAAAAATTTGAAAGGAATGAGAGAGTGTTTCTGATTGGAGATATGAATGGAAAAGTAGGGAATGAGAAGGTGGATGGAGTGGTTGGTGAGTGGGGAGTGCCTGCAGAGATGGATGAGAAAGGCAGTGCTTCAGTGGACATTTGTGCCGGGAGGGGGTTGGTGTTATCTAATACCCTCTTCAGGCACAAAATGATCCATAGGTATACATGGCGAGTGGTGAGAAGGGTGGACGGTGGAATGAATGAATGGAAAGCAATGATTGACTATGTTTGTATGGATGAAAGGATGAGAAGATGTGTAATGGATGCAAGAGTATATAGAGGTTGAGGGAGTGGACTTTCTGACCACCACTTGGTGGTGGCCAGAATCAGAATCCAAACAAGATGGAGGAAGAGAAGAAAGGAAGGACAGAAGGAAGTATTTCTTACAAGGAGGGTAGAAAAGTTACAAGAGGATGGAATAAAGGCTGAATATAAAAGGGAAGTGGAGGAGCGATTGGGTAAATATAGATTGGAGCAGATGGGGGACGTGGAAGGTGTGTGCAAGATATTCACAGAAGAAATCTGTGCAGCATGTGACGTGGTGTGTGGGGTGAAGAGAAGACGCAACGGGGTTCAGGGAACAGCATGGTCGACTGAAGAGGTGAGAGAGGCTGTGGCACAAAAGAAGAAAGCATATAATGAGTGGATGAGGAACAGAGGCGTCGAAGAAGCTGAGAGACGGACAAGAGAGTTATATGTAGAGAGGAGGAGAGAGGTGAAAAGATTAGTAAGAGAGAGTAAGAAGAGAGTGGATGAGGAACTTGGAAGGAATTTGAGTGCAAAGTGGAGGGAATGTAAGAAAATGTTCTGGAAGGAGGTAAAGAGAGCTAGGCAGGGTGCCAACGAAGTCAGTGGGGGTGTGAAAGATAAAAATGGTAGATTACTACTGGAGAAGGGAGAAAAAGTAAACAAATGGAGAGAACATTTTAATGAACTGTTGAACATAGAGAATGAAAGTAATGCAAGTATAAGTGGCTGGGGAATGGCGGGGAGAAGGAGGGTTGTGAGAAGAGAGGAAGAAATCAGTAGGATGGAAGTGGTGGAAGCAATGAAGAAAGTTAAAATGTGGAAAGCCCCAGGAATTGATGGAGTGTGTGGTGAAATGCTGAAGCATGGGGGAGAGATAGTAATAGAATGGATGTGGAAGATGTGCATATTGACGTGGGAGGAGGATAGAGTCCCGGAGGATTGGAAGTCAGGTAAAATTATTCCTCTGTACAAAGGAAAAGGAGAAAAAGCAGTGTGTGGTAATCACAGGAGCATTTGCCTTCTCAGTGTAATAGGAAAAGTATATGGTAGGATACTTATTGACAGAGTTAGGGAAATAACAGAGGATTTAGTTGGAGAAGAACAGAGAGGTTTTAGAAAGAGAAGAGGTTGTGTAGACCAGATATTCATTCTTAGATCTTAGTAGAAAAGTTTCTAGAGAAGGGAAAGAAGTTGTATGCAGCCTTAATGGATCTGGAGAAAGCATATGACAGAGTGGATAGACAAAGATTGTGGAAAGTATTAAGAATACAGTACATCCTTCACCTTTGCGAACTTTAACTTTGCGAATCACCAATTTTGCGAGGTAGTTCCAAGTCATTTATTTTTTAACATTTATGAACTTTGCAAGCGATCACACACTTTGCGAGGTTGAGTGGTGGGAAAATCGTCTTCCCGCACTACTTTGCCATGCGGAGTAGTGACGTCGTGGTTCGCTGGCCGTACTGTGCCTCCTAGTTCGGTGTTCTGCCGCCCCGCCACGTTTGTTTACACCACAGTAGTCGCACCCAAGCCTTGCCCCGCCACCAGTCCCGTACACCATGCCAGTCTTCACATCAGTGTAAATATGCATTTTTTTCTTTTTTATGTTTCTTACCTATGATGTTTTCATAATAATATTACTGTACAATACATCAGTCCATGTTTGTTTCATTTATCATCATAAAATTAAGAGGTAGAGTCGAGAGAACGAGTGGGAAAAAGTGCTTACCTTGGGGTGATGTCGACCAATTTACCTTTATTGCATATATTTAATTGTTTCAACTTTGCGAATTTTGATTTTGTGAGGTTTTTTGTCGACCATATTCTCGCACAATTGGAGGAAGCACTGTATATGGAGTGGATGGGAAGTTGTTGAAGGCAGTGAAGAGTATGTATGAGGGTGCTAAGGCTGCAACGCGTGTGGATGGCAGACTGAGTGAATCTTTCCATTTGAAGGTTGGATTGAAACAAGGATGTGTCATGTCTCCATGGTTGTTCAGTCTGTACATGGATGGGGTTATAAAAGAGATACAAGCTTGGGCAGTGGATGTTGGAGTGGCCCTAGTGAGAGAGGGCAGTGTTTGGAAACTCCCTGTACTGTTGTTTGCAGATGATACTGTGTTGTTGAGTGAAGACGAAGGGGAGCTGCAAAGCTTGGTAGATGAGTTTGGGAGAGTGTGTAAGAAACGGAATCTAAAGGTGAATGTAGGGAAGAGTAAAGTGATGGTCTTCAAGAGAAATGAAGCCAGTGAATGTACAGTGAGATTGGATGGGGAGGATATGGAGAATGTGGGTGCATTTAAGTACTTGGGTATTGTGATGAGTAAGGATGGAAATCTGGATGGTGAAGTGCTTGAAAGGATGCAGCAGGGAAGGAAGGTTGCTGGTTCATTGAAAGCTGTGATAAGAAACAGAGAGGTGAGCATGGAAGTGAAAAAGATGTTACATGAGAGTAGTGTGATACCAACTCTAACATATGGAAGTGAAGCTTGGACCCTGTTGGAAGGACAGAAGTCAAGAGTGAGAGCAGTGGAAATGAGTTATCTGAGAGGAGCATGTGGAGTCACAAGGAGAGACAGACTAACAAATGAGGAAGTGAAGGAGCGTTGTGGGGTGGTTGTGGACGTGAAAGGAAGCATTAGGAAAAACATGTTAAGGTGATCTGGGCATGTGGAGAGGATGGAGAGTGAAAGACTGACGAGGAGAGTGTATGTGAGTGAGGTGGAGGGGGCAAGAGAGAGGGAGAAGCCGAGGATGAGATGGAGGAATGGAGTGGAGAGGTACATGAGAGAGGGGAGTGTGAGTTGGGAGCGGGGTAGTAAAATGGCGGGGGACAGAGCGACATGGAGGCAATTTGTTTATGGCCACCCCGTGTGGGATTGAGGCGTCTGGCAATAGATAGATAGATGGTCTTCAGGTTCCATCAAAGTCTGAAGGACTAGAAACCTGTTCCTGCATTCCCATCAAAACTTTTCCATTGTGTTCTCATCATTTCTCAGCTCATCAAAATCATATTTGTTTCCTCCTGTACAATTACCATTAATGTTTCCCTTAAGGTTTATTTTAATCTTTGACACAACA
>JAGKTI010035816.1:0-11182 GCA_018397915.1 Birgus latro | reverse complement strand
CTCATCCCACCACCAAGTTACTTTATGTCTTGGTGGGCCTCTTGTCCAACCGCATACTGCATCGGTAACTCTCAAGAGGTTGTTCTTAAGGGCTCCATACTGTTCATTAACGTCTCTATCTTTGGCTTCCTGTTCAGCCACCACTCTCCTCATCTCACTATAAAAGGCATCCCTTACTGATTGGTTTCTCAGCTTCCATATTTTCCTCCTAGGTACATATGTCATCCTTCTCATCACTCGTTCCTTAAGCACCATGTCACAAATCAACAGTTTGTGCTGCTGAACACACTCCTCGCTTCCTATAACTTTAACATCCCTCACTAATCTCCTATCAACCCTCCTTACCAGAAAATAATCTATCTGGCTACTATTTCCCCCGGACTCGTACGTAATCAATCTACTCACTCTTTTTCTAAAATGTGTGTTACACACAATCCTGTCCATAGCCTCCCCAAACTCGAGTATTCTTTCCCCTTCCGCATTCCTCACACCATATGCACATCCTCCATGGACTCCTTCATAACCTTGAGCTGCTTCACCAACATGACCATTTAAATCCCCTCCTAGAACCACTACCTCATCATCACCCATACCACTTACTACGCGTATTAAATCATCCCAAAATCTATCCTTCTCTGCGTCATCCAATCCTACCTGCGGAGCATATGCTGATATGACTGAAACCATCACCCGTCCGATCAAAATTTTCACTACTATTATCCTATCACTTACTCTCATGACATTCATAACATACTCCACCCATTTCTCTGCAACCAACACCCCCACACCCCCATATCCGTCAGTTCCCCCCTGCCAAAACAACTTATAGTAGCAATCCTTCCCAGCAATCTTTCTGGCTGATCCACCCCTGTACCAGACTTCCTGCAGACATGCCACATCCACCCACCTCCTACTAAGTGCCTCAACAACTTCCCCTGCTCTTCCTCTCAAACTTCCCACATTCCACAAACCCACCCTATACCCCCTGGGTGATTTGCTGTCGTCAGGCTTGCTTTGGTGCTTGTTTTTGTTCATAGCCATCATTTGATAAAAATACATATTGTAGTTTTTTCTCCAACTTCGTACCAAACAATCTTCGCAACTTCAAGGGCACATGGAAGGAGAGGGAATGGTTTCACTCTGGCTTCTGTCATCTGTTTATGTGTGTGTGTGTGTGAGCCCCAGCCCTGCTGCAAGTCCACCTCTAGCACCACTACGAGTAAGTGCATACTCGTATCCACCTGCTGGCACCTGTTGTTCCTCAACATAGCACAGTACATAGTGAAATATACACTCTGTTATATATTACAGTACAGCCCATTTTACTTGCACATTACATTAACATTAGTTCTCAGAACATAAAATTCATTGTTATGGTCAGGTGCATCACAAAGGTTATAAAAGATACAGCCTCATATTATTCTCTGCTCCCCAAAGCTGAACCACTTTTGAGGACAGCATCCGTACACCCCTAACAGACTCATCTTGCACCCTTGGTTAAGAACCCCTGATTTATGGTCAGATAATCTCAGAATAGTTCATCTCAGGCCTGTCAGATTAAACCAGTGAACAAGACACATGGACATCAGCTAGTCTTCCTGTTTTTATGGAATATGATGGCCAGTTACTGTTTCTGTAAAGTACTGGTGTTCATGGTGCTGACCAGAAGCCAACACATGGTTGTGCAGTGCAGCCTGGGTGGAGCAGCTGCTTTGTTGGCAAGAAGCTAAACCTCATATTTCCCTGCACTTCATTGTGGGAAAGATTGTGGTCCAGCCCTGGTGAGATGCTGTTTACTACAAGGGAATGCCAGGTCCCTGCATGGTGTGTGTACTGTACTGTACCCTCAAGATAGACCCACAGAAGTAGTTGCCTCTGGTCAACTAGTCTGCTCAGCCAGACAGCCTGAGACAGCAACAATAACTAGTGTGCAAAGCTTTATGTTGCACCACCTCACTTGTAACACCTCCCTTACTAGGTGTTTTAGAACCTCAAGGTTCTTTTCCCTGTTTTGTAATGCCAGCCCCCAAACTCCAAACCTCATGGTTTCTGAACTGTGTTTATTTAATACAAGGTCTCTCAGTAACATTACCTTAAAATATTTGAAAATAATCTGCTCAGAAAGCACACAAAGCATTAGTTTCAGGTGATTTAAAGCTTTCCACTGCTTTTACAAGCTACTTATCCCATTAAGCTGTTTGATTCTTACCATTCACACAGCTTTAGCATTCCCTACCAAACATTCCACAAATCTTCCACATACATTTTCTTCCAGTCCATTGACTCACATACCCATACTACTTTTCCTTGTTATTAATCAGTTAGTGCTTCATTTTCCATCTTTTGCACATTGTCTTTTTCTCTGAGTGCCCTCTCAGCACTTCATACCAAGGTTCCCTCAGTTCACCTCGACAGTATCAGACAAACTTCCACACTATCCTCTCACTGCCGACATGTCAGCATCTTCTTTCTAATTGCACATATTCTTTCAAACTCCTTTTAACATTGTCTCCATTTTCTCTGTATCAAATAACTTTATGAACATTGTAGAAGAGTAATACCAACATTTGGAAGTATCTGCTCATGAAATAGTTCCCACCTGTGGGTATAATGCTTCCACTGGAACAGCTCACAGCGCTGAAATTGCAACGCATTGTGAAATTTATGTTTAAATCCCTTATGAGTAAGTTTCTTTCCTGACACATGTCCTAATGCTAGCTGTTTGTGTTTCCTGGCATTCCAAACGAAACTATTATGTAATTTACAGGACATATGCAGTTGTAGGTGGTGGGGACCATCATCCACTCATGTGATGTAGTGCTGTCTACTTATTCGTTCACCTTTATCATTCATTTTAAATATCTGCCCTCCTCTTTCTATTTCTCCCATCCTTCCTTTCACTATTAATACTCGTCCTTCTGTAATGTAGTGCATAAAAACCCGTGTTGCTTAGAGGCAAAGCAGGGATTCTCTTTTTGGCATAGTGGTAGCGTGTGTGCCTGTGAAGCGCGAGGGCCTGAGTTCAAATTTGGGTCAGGACAGTGTGATTAATTTGTTAAGTTTCATTCCGATTATTACACATCCACTTAAGGTGGCTCTACATTGAGTGACAAGTGTATTGGTTTCCTGTAGCCTATGAAACCATTTACGATGCTGGCTGGCAACCATATAACCAGATAATGGGGTGATATGGAGCTTATGGTACCCTTGTTAACTGGGTGGAGAGATACAAATATGGTATCCATCCAGGAGTCAAACCTCCACATTCTTCCCTGCACCTCACTGTGGCAAGGCACTGTCTGTCACAAGGGAATATTGGCTCACTACACAGGGGGTCCCTTCAGGGGTGGTTGTTTGCGTGCAGTTGATGCGTCTGCTCAGCTAGAGACCAAGGTTACTGTACTCGACAACAACAACAGGGCTTGTGTTCACACTTTCTGATCCTCCAATACAAACCCTCTGTACCTCCATGGCATGTATTCTGTCACTGCTTATCTGGTCTTAGAACATGTTGTCTTGTGCACCTCATTACAAGGTATATGTGCAGTGAACAGTGGTCAGAACAACACTCATGTCTGAAGTCTAAACCAATATACTGTATATGTACCATGAGTTGATACATATACTGTACAATCATTCATTCCTCACTGCCATTCTTCATTCATCAACAAACCTACATCCTCTTCACTATGCCCACACGTGCTTGTACCTAACCTACACATACCACATCTTCCAAGTCATCCACTTCACTCTCTCTCTAGCCGTATTTCACACAACACTATCACTTCGTATTGTCTCTTAGTACGGTACTTCTACTCTTTTACGTGGTTCAGTCACACCTTTCACAGTACAGTATTCTGAGGTAGGTGAGCCTACCAGGTTTTGCTGGGACCTGGGCAGGTGCAGGACCAAGTTCCAAGGCCATCTGGACCATTCATAGGGATGCTTTAGAGCGTACAGAAATTCCTGGTCCACACCATCCTTGCCCGTGTAGCCTACTAGTCATGCAGAATGTAGCTCCACCAATAACAGAACCGCTAAACCGCAGAACATTTAAGTTATTGATAACTTATGGTTTATGATTTTTATTACCTAGCACTGAAGGGCACTGATGTTTTTGGGCTTGATAATATGAAGCAGGAAAATTCTACGCTTATATCAAAACCGGGTGAAGGTGTATGGGAGCCAGTACTTAAACCATTGTCTTTATTTCCAGATATGATGTGACAGCTCCAGTCTTGATCATTTCAGTATGTACAGTACTGAAGTTGAGGATGACCCTCAGGCTGATGATCTTTGGACAACTTTGGATTTTTATCTGAAGTACGTAATGTTCCGTGTGTTACGGTTGTGTGGTCTTGGATGGGAAGTACCCGAGCCAAATGTTGTTTCTGTGAATGTGAGAGACATTACAGAAGTCACTTGGCTGAGGAGCTAAAGATGATGCAAACTGTATGAGCCTTCAGTCTTTTTGAAGGAAATCCTGGGAAGCAGACTGTTTTTGGCACTGCTTATAGCTTCCAAGATGCTTTTTGTTCTCAGCATCTCCAGTCCAGCTGCTGGACTCTAGCAGTTGTATGCTCTCAGCCCAAAGTGTAGCAAGAGTGTAGCAACACTCCATTCGTGGACTGTTTTATACGGCTGAGGATGAATGGATATTGTTGTGCTGTACTGTAACTTTACACTAAACAAACTGGGCTTCAGTAAAGACAGTGTGTATGATGCAGAGACAGTAAACTGAAGGAAATAGATAAAATGTGCATGGAAAAAAAAAAAATCCAAATATGGAAGCTTACTCATGTAGTTTTGGCTGCTACATCCAGAACTGTGGCATCAGTTAGTGATAGTTTCAGTCATTTTTATTTTATGCTTTGCTCAAATGTACTCCTGGTATTAAGAGAAAATATGCTAGCTTTTATGCGCTGCAGTAATCACAAGCTATTGCTAGTGTCATAAGAGGTGAAACTCAAAATTATACCAACCATTCCTGAAGTGCTTTTTTCTTAGTCAGTACTTTTAGGTCACTGCGTTTTATAAAATGTGTGGCTTTACCAGTATGAAACAAGTACAAAAATACTAGTTAGATGCAGAAGCTTCAGGGTCCTAATATGGGGCTTTGTTAATGTTGCTTAAACTTAAAGGTGTGAAACAGGAGCTTCCTGCAAAGGTTTGCGGGAGTGAAGCATCTCATTTCTGCAAACTGTTTATGAATGATAGATGGGTAGGGCCCGTCATAGAGATCTTATTCGAGCATTAATTTTTTTTGGCTCTTTAAAGGTCAGGGGTTGTCACCATTATCATTCTAGCTGTTTTTGTTGTTGTGCTCCAGGCTTAAGTAAATATGAGCATGGTGGACTGTAGGGTGAAGTGTCGTTTCTCTTGCATCCCCTTTGTAGAGGGATCCCCTGGTTATAGGGGGGAAGTAGAATACCATCCTCATATTCCCCAGCATTTCGTAAGAAAACTGATAGGGAGGGGGTTGGTCGGGATCGGGAATCCCAGTGCCCTTTAGATGCGGTCCCACAATCTCTGACTGTGTAGACGCTGGACCTGTCGACGGTGAATTTATCAATGTCAACTCAATCAAAATTGACTGTCAGTGGCAACTGTGTGTTGTTCCCTGCCAGCACAGACTGTCAACATTGACTCTCTATCATTGGTAACTCTGTGAGTGCGACTCTGTCAACATTGACTCTGCCATTGCCATATCTATGAACGCCGTATCTGTCAGTGCTGATTCTATCAACATTGACTCTACCAACACCGCATCTATCAATATCGACTCTTGCCAACGCCACATCTGTGAACGTTGACTCTGCCAGTGCTGTATGTATCAATGTCAACAGCCAACGCTGCCTCTGCCAATGCCATATCTACCAACATGGACTCTGCCAATGCTGAATCCATCAACATCTACTCTTCCAATGCCGTATCTATCAACATTGACTCTGCCAATGCTGTATCTGTCAACATCGACTCTGCCAGTGCCGTATCTATCAATGCCAACTTTATCAACATCGACCCTGTTATCTTCTACCTTAGTGCCATTCAGCCATTTTCTGGTTTGGTGCTAGTTCTTCATTATTCCTTCCCTCCTACCCATCTCCTGCAACCCACCAGCCTTCTCTTGGGGGTAGTGAGGGAGATGATGGATGTTTGTACTATATAACCAGGCAGCTCACCCCTCTCCAGTACCCTCAAGCTCTGTTGTTATGGGATGGGTAGGCTCCAGATACAGGAAAAGGAATCAGCAGGGACATACTGCAGCTGTATGAATTTGTCTTGCGGTAGCTAGAGTTGAGGCTGTGGCCATCGGAAGGATTGCTTGTATCTAATAAGTCACTGACCCATATTGTTGATTAAAGTAGCTCCCTAATACCTTTTCCTTACATATTTTTCATACTTCACCTTACTGGTCTCCTGTATGTTGTTCTTACCTTCCTAAACACCAGTATGGAAAGGATAAATAACAATGATTATTAATGAGCGGTGTGCTAAATAAGCTGGTAAGGAAAAGGTGGTAGGGAGCTTCTGTAACTGATGAGAATTTGGACCATTATCTTTTAACCCTTTTGCGCACGGTACCGCGATTTGCGTTACATGTGGTGTGGTGTGCAAAAGCACAGGACCGCAAATCGCGTGAAAACGCAAAAAAAAATAATAATAATAAGTTTTCGGTCGATTTGCATCAAATTTTGTAGCATTCTAGCAGCCACGTGTCTCTCCCGAGGTAAGACTTTGGCAACACTGCAATGACTCCTATATGCCTGTACGTAGTGATAGAATCTTAGTGCTCCACTAGCAGCCAGACAGCAGGGTCGTGCTGTGTTGTGTTGTCCCTTTAAATCTGCCATTTTCCCCCTCCCACCCGATTCTGAAGCCATTATTGAAATATTGTGACTGTACAGTGGTTTTTACTATACTTTGAAGTGATTGTGTCTATTGAACATAGATATATTGTTTGTAAAGCATTGAGGCCCTTTATCAGCTGTTAGGCCTAGAGGCAGAGTCTGGTTTGTTATAGCGGGGTTTCCACTCATCCGGCCCGTAAAATGATGTATTTTACTCTTATAGTGAAGCCATTACTTACATCTGTGAAACATATAGTGCCTGGATTAGTGAAATAACTGACCTACCATAGCAGGCATTATGTTATGCCATAGAGATAACACAGACATATGGATTAGTTGCTAAGGGAACAGGCGGTCTCTTACACCATACAGTAGGGAAGGGAATAACAGAAGAGGTTGGGATGGAATCATGTGATAGTGTTTTATATTGCATATGCTTCAGTGTGAAATATACGTATAAAATAGTGCAGCGAGTGTTCACCGAGAAATATTGCATGCACTGACTGACAGCGGAAAGTTACGTAATGATCAGAGACAAGAAAATACGCCACACAGCGACACATATATGACATTTATAATGTCATATATGTGTCGCTACGTATGTCGTGCAGCGAATGTTCGTGGAGAAATCTATTGTGTGCATCGTATGTGTTAGGCAAACGTGGTGCAAGAAACAGAGAATACGCCACACACACACACACACACACACACACACTACCTAACTCATCTTCAATTCCTTCAAGTTCCTGCCAGCAGCTCAACACCTTTGGAGCAAGTGAGTTATCCATATTTTGTTTTGTACATTGACCTGTTTCTACATTTCTATATTTTTTTCACAAATAAGTATTGTTTTTTACATATACACGTATGAGATGGAAGAAAGTTCAGCTTTAGCAAAAAGACTAGTGGAAATGTCGAGTTACTGAGAGCACTATCAAAGAGCTTATATTTCTCGTGTATAATTTGAGTAAAAAAAAATAATAATAAAACGTAACGAGCGAAAATATGTAAGTATTCGTGAGGCAGGGAAATTGAGCGTTTTTATCTCGCTTGCGGGCGAGGAAGAGTGTTCTATCTTTGTCGTCCATTTCCTCCAAAATTATTGAACGTATTGATTTCCTGTAAGAACCATGATAAAGATCAGTGAATTCTACATATGTACAGGACATAACTATGTAATTTCTCTAATGAAAAGTTGTGGTTACGTAGGCGGTTATTGTGCACGCATGACGAAAGTGCACCGCGGCCGCGAGTACCCTGTAGTTTTTTGCGATTTACTTGGAAACTATGAAGCGTATCAAAACAAAAAGGTATCAGGAGAAAGCTTATGAAATTCTACATAAGATTATGTAATAAAAACATAAGGTGTGCGAGAAAACTTCTGCAGTATACCTCCCTGAACAAAAATCAATTTTTTTTTGCAAAAATGGCTTTTAGTTTTTGGCTATTTTCTCGAAAACTACAAATCGCATCACAACCGGACATACCTCATTAGAAAGCCAATGAAATTCTCTATGAAAACTTATAACATTTTTCTGTATGATGGAAAACACTCGAACGACGATGTTGGGAAGTGAGATCAACGTTCCAAAATGTTTATTCACGGCGGCCTTGTGTACTTTTATTCGTATTTTTCTGGTTTTTCTTTTGGCTTATCATCTAGAACAAACATCGGCGAATAAGATGATGTGAGTTTCAGGGCAACATTTTGAGGTTTGGGTGGCGAAAATGAGGCAAGAATACATGTAATTTGCATACAGCGGGCTGCCAGTGGAGCGCGCGCGGGAGTAAAATCGTGAGCCATGAAACTTAATAAAACTTGCCGTGCGCGAAAGGGTTAAAGGGTCAATAGATAAAAACTCCAATTGTTAACTCAAATGATACCCTGTTCTGTAAAGGGTTAGATATTTCTCTTGCGTCTTGGTTCAAAACTTGTATTCAGAACATGGATATGCTTAAGTTTCTATGGCTTCATGCAAGTGTATGGTATGTACTGCAACAATCCAGTTTATTTCCACTTTGGTGCAGTTATTTATTTGAACTGGATCAACAATTTCTCTGCTGTAAATTTTAATTTCTGTGTTGCAAAATTAGAGTATACTGCTGTACAGAGCATTAGTATAAGATGTGTATACAGTATGGTATTTGTATTTAGTAAATGGGGTCCAGAATTATTATATTAGCATATGAGAATGCCACACCACTGTACAGAATATGGAGGAAGTGGTGTTCAAGTAATAGAAGTGTGGACTGCTGATAGAAAAATTATATCAGTCCCTGGCTCAGGAAGGAACCAGTCTGAGAATTTGAATTCAACTGAAACAGTTGTACCTTCCATAAAACTCATTGATGTTGTCAGACATCCCTGTTAATGCCATATTTCTTTGTAGATTATATGATATTAACTATTGTGTAGTGACATGTCAGTTTATGTGGCACCATCTGTTGTGCGTAGGAGGAATGTTGGGCATCAGGGAATGGACTGTCTTTAGTTTCTGCCCAGAGTTGGATATGTATGTGCAGTAAAACCTTACTGTATTGGGGCCATGGTATACAGTATTAGACTTGTTACCAGACACCTTAAGCCTAACAGATTTTCTTGTCAGACTTGCTCACATATGACAAAAATTTTGTATACAGTAACCAGTGCTAAAGTACATTATACAACAGTTTCTGAGTATTAAAGAGTGTGCTGGAAAGCTAAGAACATGTCCCTTGTGTGTTAGTATGTGAAGTAACATTTGTAAGATAAAAAAGTTTGGGAGGGATAAGGAATTGGGCTGAAGAAACACAAGTAAGGTCCAGTGAGCTGGCTACCTGTTATTTTTCTTGGTGGTAGTGGTGGTGGTGTGGCTCCAGGCTCATTTGGATGTGCAACCAGTGGACTGCAGGTTGAGGTTGCTCCTCTGCAGTCCATCATTCCCATCTTGGGATATAGGGAGGACACTGAGGGACATTTGTATAACCAGGCTGTAAAGTTGCTTAGTTATATTATTGCCCTCTCCAGCAACTCTGGGCTCCAAAAGTTTCATACATACAGGTAAATCCAGCTGTAGAGACAGAAGTGCCCGAAGGCCTGCATGGCATCAGTCAACAGACATTCTGATACCTGTATTGCAAATGCTAATTATGCTTTTATCTATCCAGAGAATTTATGCTATACTGTACATTATTTATCTAAGTGAGAGGACAACACTGGATTATGTTGCCATCATGGACTGCTGTGTTAGGGTGTGAATTGTTTGTCAAAAGGTTGTGTGATGAATCCTACCCAGTAGCCACTGGTTGATGTCAGGAAGTGTATCTGGTTACAAAGTGGTACATGTTTCAGCAAGGTCCCTGATACTGTGGTAATGCCTAAGCTCTTCATGAGAAGAATGCATGGCAAAAATCTGCATTGTGATCAGATTGTCTGCCCCTGTAGGTGACCTCTACCACAGGCACTGAGAGGACTAACATAGCTTCATATTGGCTGTGTAACTGGCAATACTGTATGTTTCCTATCCACTTATCACATTGCTTAACACTATGGAATTTGCTGACAAACCAAATTTTGAAAATGGTGCAAGTGGCAGTGTTTGATTACTCAAAATTTACCTTAGTATATTAAACAGTTATGTATAAGCATTTGTAATTTAATTTGTTAACCATTTCAGGCAAAAGTCTTTTATTTTGGCTAAAGTCAGAGTATTTTAATTGGCTTATATAATAAGTCTCTGGGCTGAAGGGATTAAGGACTTTATGTATGTTTTGTGATATATTCTCATAATTCTATACACATTCCCGGACAGTAAGCCTAAAAAAGCCTTATATCACATTTAAGGAAGTATTTTAGTCATGTTCAGAGTAATAGCTGCAGCTGCCAGCTGGTGGATAAGCTCCTATAATGTCCTGCACAGTTCTTTCTAATGATTGGGAGCATTACACGTTAAATTTACATGCTGAACTTTTTTCATTCCTTAGTGAGCTAAAACAATAATGGCTTTTGTCAGGACGTGTGAAACAAATAATTGCAAGAAAAATTCAATTTAGTTAAAATATTATTTCTTAAACTTTTGTCCTAGAGAAAAACTGTAGGATTATTCATCTCTGAGTTTGTCTATCAGCCAGTCTTTTATTGCCATATCAGGAGTGTAGGAGCCTGGGGCTAGGCTGCTTACTAGGACACTTAAGGCAAGAGTGACTAATCACTTTTCCTTGAGTGGCATTAATTGAACAATAAACCCCAACCCTAATGGGCCACATCTGGTTGGAACAGTTTAAACTTCTCGATGTCCTGGAGTACAGGAATCCATTTGGCATTTCACTCAGAACAAGTGTGTCACCCAGAG
>JAGKTI010035815.1:0-11183 GCA_018397915.1 Birgus latro | reverse complement strand
GTGTGTGTGTATAGAGAGAGAGAGAGAGAGAGAGAGAGAGAGAGAGAGAGAGAGAGAGAGAGAGAATTTTTGTCTAATTATCCGATGATGATGATGGAGGACGAGGAGGAATAATATAATTACTTCTAACATTTGACATAATTTTCTATTCTCCTTCACCAATAAATATTCTTTCTTTGCTTAATAAAACCCCTTCGATTATAACATGAGTAGCAGATAAAAAACAAACGTAAAAGGTAAAGACCATCGTCGGTGTGAAGTGACAAACGGAGGCTACCTTTACTCTCTTTAATCTGGGTTTCTTTTCCTTTTTTTTTTTTACTAAACTCATCTGGAGATAGAAATAAACAAAGTAAGGCGACATTGCACTACAGGACTAGGGTGAAAAAGAATCAAGGTGAATGCGTTTCTTTAACCTCATCGATTTTCCTTTCCTCCTCCCTTCCCTCATTTCTTGACACACACACACACACACTCCCTTCCCCAAGTCTCCCTCATTTTTTTTTCTCTCTCTCATACACACACACACACAATCCCATAATGTCAGCAGCGTGTTGTAAATCCCCAAGGGTGGACTGCCATAATCCAGAACATCACATCAACATAGACTCTAACCCTTTGGAAGACAGAAGAGGTTTCCCTGGCCTGACTACCTGCCATTGGAACGATTATCTCTCTCTCTCTCTCTCTCTCTCTCTCTACTAAAAGAGCTTTATTGGAGTAAGGAAGGTTCTCTAACTGAAGGGATTAATGACGGCTAAATAAAACCCCTTCGGGATTAATGCTTTTCACACCGATGACGTATTTTCAATTTACTATATCTAATCACTCACAATTCCAAAAGTCTTTTATATATTAAACATATCTCCTCTAGAAATAACAAGAGTAAATTATAAAATACATCACGAAAGAGTAAGAGTTAAATCGACAGATTTGCAGAGTGAAGGTGAGCAGTCAACTACTCCCAGTGGCATTACTTAATCCCAAAAGCACCCAGCCGCATCGTAGGGATTCGAAACGATGCCCTTGACCTTTATCTGGAACAGCGCCTTCCACCACTAGACCAGTCTAATTCGTCAGAGGATAAAAGGGACAAGGCTGCATTTGCCGACGGGGTTTGGAGAATTACGTAACTTTTCTACACGGTGTCAAGGTAGAGATAATGAACTTTAGGATGGTTTTTTCCTCTCGTTACTAAGTCTTAGAAGTAGTAGTGGTGCTACTACTACCACTAGTAGTAGTAGTAGTAGTAGTAGTAGTAGTAGTAGTAGTAGTAGAAGCAGTTGTAGTAGTATTAGTATAATAACTGTAGTATAGTAGTAATGGTAACAGTACTAGCAACAACAGTGTCACAGTAGTAGTAGTATCATCACCATCATCACCACCTTTATATTATTATCATTACCTTATTACAGCATTATAAATACTATCATTTATAGAAAACCCTAGTGATAAGGAAGGCTTCTGTACTCTCCTATCCCTGTCTTGTGACACTTGTCCTCTCACACCTAAGATCTGTTTTCTTCCAGGACGAACACGAGAAACGGCAAGATTTATGCACTCTAATTTCCACATAGTTCAATTATCTTCGTCTCGTAACAAATACTTTTTTTTTTTTTTTTTAAGGACCACCACACATGGGGGGGTTCAGCGTTCTACTTTCCTTCTCCAGAACACTTTAACCTAAACTCTCTCTCTCTCTCTTTCTCTCTCCGAAAAGTAAGACAGATGAGAGGATTGTGTGCCCTTCCGTCCTCAGCCTGTGATACTACTTCCTCGAAACCAAGCCTTGCATGAGAAACAGTGAATATCTTTCTTTTTAAACTACCGCACACAGTTTTATTTAATTACACAGGCGTTGTGGAGAAGCCTACACGTTATGGAGCTGTGATCCTCGGTAGAGCAGCTGTGGCGTCCACCTGGTAGCAAAACCTTCTCATATATCCTTGCACCTCGCCGTGGGGAGGATCCTGGATCGACCCTGGCGTGGCACTGTCTACCACAAAAGTGCGCCGGTTCCTTACAAGGTATATGTACTGAGTTGTACTGTACCTGTAGGACGGGCCAAGAGAAGCAATTGTTTATCTGTGGTCGACGGGTATGCTTAGGC
Source organism: Birgus latro (assembly GCA_018397915.1). NCBI lineage: Eukaryota > Metazoa > Arthropoda > Malacostraca > Decapoda > Coenobitidae > Birgus > Birgus latro. Next base: position 9,073 of record JAGKTI010035815.1, on the reverse strand, counting down.
AGACTGGAATTTGGCAACAACAACTCAAATACTCTCTCCCCGGATTAAACTTGTCAACATTAAACCCTTTCAGCATGATGTCATTATATTATATCGCTACCATCAGACACTTTTATTGAGATTAGGGGAGACCGCTCCTAATGATGGAGATTGCCACTTAACTCAGAGGACATCCTAGTCCATCCATGTTCCATTCAAAGGAGCTTACGTGAGACTTTTCCAGCTACAGGGGTAACATATGGCCTTCACTTATCCCTTCAGTATCAGACACATTTCCTAAACCAAACAAATATCCTGAAATAACCTAAAATACATTCCATACGTCATCGTAGTGAACCGGTCAAGCTTCGTTCAACGCATGCAGTTTATTCAAGGATCACAATTCTCCATGATACTGAGCCTACATTCTCTACACCAAAAGAGAGAGGAGTGTGTGTGTGTATAAAATCTGTTAATAAAAAGAGGGAATAAAAATGAGCATAAGCTAAGTTACTTGTTATATCTCCGTCATGAGCTTAGAAATTGTGGCTTTAAAGATGTTGGCCCTGGAGAAAATGGGAGAGAGAGAGAGAGAGAGAGAGAGAGAGAGAGAGACCACTCAAAATAATACTGATTTTCAAAGTCCCAGCCTTATGCATTATGTCGCGGTGGAAAAGTGAGAAGCAGCACCTTCCACGATTGACCAACCTAAGGAAATACCTTCAGAACAGCAAAAATCAGTATCAAAATGGAGTTGATCTAAGTATTTAGTTTCTTAGTAAAGAGTGAGGGGAAGGGGACCCTTTAGAGGGGCAAAGGCATTCCTCTCTTAATATTTGGCCATAAAATACAAACCCTGCTATTTAAAAAGGTCTGTGTTTATTCACGCAGATTACATGTGGTGAATAGTTCATAACTGTAAGTCCCCAACAACACAATAAATACCCATGAATTATAATCGAAGAAGAAGGGGTGTACGGGAAGCTACAAAACCTCACGAGTGCACGGCCATACAAGGTGGTCGGTGGATGGCGTTCCGGTGCAAACTCGACTGTTGGTATACCTCATGTGTTGTGGGGACGTCTCGATCTGCTGGTGTGGGCGTCGGTGAGGCAGTGGGAGTAGGAAATAAATAAAATAAGCAGTCCCACGCACACCAAACCTCGTCCGACAAGTTATTGTACTTTCAACCATTTTCAAGTTAAAGCCCTCTAAAAATCTGTGACCTTGCATTTGACCTTTCAAGGTCATTCAAGGTCAAAGTTCATGGTGCCAAATGAAAGCCCATTTGAAACTTTCAAATCTTGATAATTGTAAATAGATTTTCAGCTAGTTTCTGGTTATAGCCCCCTGAATATCCCTGACCTTGAGTTTGTTCTTTCAGTATCACTTAAGGTCAAAGGTCATGGTACCAATTAAAAACTCTTATGTGACTTCCTGTATGTTGAACATATTAAATATCTATCTTCAACCAGTTTCCAGTTGTAGCCCCCTGAATAACCGTGACCTTGAGTGACCTTTCAAGGCTGCTTAAGGTCGAAGATCATCATAACAATTAAAAGCCCATATGGGACTTCCTATTTGTCGATAATAGTAAATATCTATCTGCAACCAATCTCGAGTTATAGTGCCCTGAATATCCGTGACCTTGAGTTTGACCCTTCAAGGTCACTCAAGGTCAAAGGTCCAATCCATATGGGAGTTCCTACATGCTGATAATAGTAAATATATCTATCTTCAACCGGTTTCAAGTTATAGCCGTCTGAAAATTCGTGATCTTGATTTTGACCTTTTATGGTCATTTGATTACCTCCAAAATTTAATCACTTTCTTTTGAGACCAGTGCCCCCATATCCTGAAAGTTTCATGTAATTTCAGTCAGCCGTTTTTCCGTACTGTTGCTACCAAACAAAGAAACAAACAAGTGGTGTCAGGCACAACAAACCTCACCCGACAGCAGCTATTATACTGCTGTTAAATACTGACTCATTTCTGCAATTTAGTGTCAGTGCACAATTAAAGTCTAAGGTAACGGCGCAAATATTTTCAAGGTACGCTCTGTGAAAATCCGTGATCTTGTGTTTGACCTTTCAAGGTCACTCAAGGTCAAAGGTCATGCTGCCAAATGAAAGCCCACATAAGCCTTCCTATATCTTGGTAATAGTATTATCACTACCTTCAACGAGTTTCGAGTCACAGCTCCCTGAATATCCATGCCCTTGAGTTTAGCCTTTCAAGGTTGCTTACGGTCAAAGGTCAACGTACTAAATGAAAACCCATATGGGATTTCCTATAAGCTGATAATAGTAAATATCTATCTTCAACTAGTTTCGAGTTATAGCCCCCTGAATATCCGTGAGCTTGAGTTTGACCTTTCAAGGTCATTCAAGGTCAAAGGCCTTGGTGCCAAATGAAAGCCCATATTATGAGTTCCTGTATGTTTCTTATGGTAAACATCTCAATCTTCAACCGTTTTCAAGTTATGGCCCTCTGAAAATCCGTGACCTTGATTCTGACCTTTCAAGGTCACTCGATTAACTCCAAAATTTAATCACTTTCTTTGGGGACCAGTGCCCACATACCATGAAATTTTCACGTAACTTCATTAGGCCGTTTTTCCGTAATGTTGCGAGGAAACAAACAAACAAATTCGACCAAAAACAATACCTCGTCGGACTCTGTCCGGGCGAGTAACAAAGAAACTCGACCAACAACAATACTTCGCCGGACTCCGTCCGGGCAAGGTAATAATTCAGGAGAGACCCTAATAACACTAAGTCGTCCACGCAACGTACAAGAAATCAACCGGCGGAGTGGAAGAGAGTTATATATGGACACCTTGTACATTATGAACTACATACAGGCCAGCACAGTATACCCCATACCAGGTAACTTCCTACCACCACCGCCACCACCACTCCAGTAAGGCAAGTAATATTAGACCTGAGGAAAGATCTCGCATACTAAGATGTTATCAAAGCTGTCAATAACCCCTGCAGTCCGTAATGTCTCCCCCAGGCTGAAAAAGAATTGTCTTGATAGCCAGAAGAAATATAAAGGATGTAGGGCCACAAATATCATCCAACAGAACTCATGAACAGGACAACTCTTATATTCTCCCAGCTAACACCAGACGATTTTAATCAGCTGAGTCATAGGAGCCTGAGTGCTAATGCAGTCACCATTAACCCTCTCATGGCTGGGACAACTCCATTATTCTATTTCACCCAACATCACACGATTTTATTTAACTGAGCGCGTCACAGGAGCAGATGTTAAAATATAATAAGCCTACACACAAATAGTTTAATAAAATAAGCGAGATATGAAAAAGAAGCTCCATAACCACGAGAATACATACACACATACATACAAAAACGACAGACACATACCCACATACATACATAAATGCAGACATATAGACACATACCCGATTTTACGGACTATACATGCCCCCTATGAGTCCCACCTCTCTCTCTATCCTCACATATGTTGCCTTCCGCACGCAGATTCCAGCCATAACTCTCAACTTTGCGTTTGTCAGTTTGCGTGTGTGTGGGATAGCGAGTGTGTGTGCGATAAGAACGGGGGTATTGGAGTGTTATCTGTGGAGCCTGTGATTTAAGGGCTCGTATCGCTCACACACACACACACACACACACACACACACACACACACACACACACACACACATACANCCTCTCTCTCTCTCTCTCTCTCTCTCTCTCTCAGTTTAATTGGAGACCCTGAACAAGTTAAGGATGGCGACTCCGTGGGTGGACAGTTTCGTGGATGGTTTAGGCAGTGTTCGTGTGTGCGTGAGAAGGGTCAGGCACGCTTAGGCAGGAAGGCAGGCATGAAGGCAGGCTAGAAGACAGGCAGGCAGGCATAAGAAAGTTCAGGACAGGCAATGGGGTTGAATTTTCTTCCTTACCTGCATGACTCAATATCTTTCTCTTGCATTGTCATTTTACCATTCTACCTGTTTCTTTTGTGATTCTCTCTCTCCCTCTCTCTCACCACTTCTGCCCGCCCTGTTCTCACTCTTTTCTCCATACCAGCATTCCCTCTAACCAACTCCCCCTCCCCCTTCTCTCTCCTTCAGTCTCTGCTTTTTTTCCCTCTTGGTACATCGATAACTCCCCCCCCCTCACTTCTTCCTCTCTACCTGCCTACGTGCCTGTCGTCCTACTAACTTGCTTGTTTGCTCTACCCACCTCTCTACCTGCCCTCCTTTATGTTTCCTCTCTCTCTCTGTCCACTTACCTGTGTTCCTCCTAACTTCCTGTTCTTACCTGTCTGTACACTGATTGCCTACCTGTGTCCCTTTGATTGTCCAACCACCTACACACACCTACCCTCTGTTTGCATGCCTATACAACTACCTGTCTCTTCCTACCTCTCTATAAATCTGACTGCCTACCTCCATCGCCCTGATTGCCAACCTACACACCTACCTCACAGTTTGCCTACCTTCCATCCTGCCTCTCTCTGATTAATAAACTACCATCTTACCTACTTCACTGCTTGTCCCCCTTCCTATCTGCCTAGGTCTTCTGCTTACCTATAAATCCTCCTCCTGCCTACCTCTACCTCCCTATCTACCTTCCTGTGGCACTTTATATATTTCCTTCCTCTACCTGTCTACGTACTATCTCCAGCCTTACCATCTTCATCCTTCTCTTACTGTCTGCTTCCCCTTCATATGTTCTACTTTCCTGTCTTACTCTCTACCTTCCTTGCTTCCTACTTCCCTCCACTTTCCTGTCTTTCTACTTCCTCCTAACCCTTCATGCTTAACTTTCTTCTTCCTCCTAACCCTTCATGCTTAACTTTCTTCTTCCTCCTAACCCTTCATGCTTAACTTTCTTCCTCCTCCTTCTCCCTACTTCCCTCTACCTTCTTGTTTTACTCTCCTCCCTACTTGCCTTTGGTGTCCTGCCTTACTGTCTACTTTCTTTCCTACCTTCCTCCACCTTCATGATTTCTGCTTCCTCTTCCTCCCTGCCTTCTTCTCCTTTCTACCTCTCCCTGCCTGCCTGCCTACCTTCTGCCTCACCCTCTGGTCCGTCGTATAATTAAGGCCAGGTCACCCCGCGGGGATCGTAACCTCTGTGTGGACTCTCTCTCTCTCTCTCTCTATCTGCCATCCGTTTCATCTGTCTTCCTGCCATCTTTGTCACTCCTTTCTTTCTCATTTTTCTCCAACAATTCGATATTTTTATTCTTCCTTTACCTCCCGATTTTCTTTCCTCTACTTTAATCTATTCCTTCCATCCCTAATTTCTTTGGGCATTTCCCTTCCTTCTACACTTTCATTACTTCCTTCCTGACCTCATCCTTTCACGCGTTCCTTATCCTTTTCCTTTCTAATCGCTGTATTCTTGTTTACCTTCCTTTCTTCATTTATTTCCTCCTTTACTTCCATTCTTCCTTCCCTTCCCTTCTCTCCATTTTCCTTTTCTCCTTCCACTCTTCGTTAGCTCTGTCCCACCTATACATCCTTCCTTTCCTTCCATCTTTCTCATCATATCACTAACTTCTCTGGCTACCCAACTCTAACCCTACCTACTCTGTTCTTCTGCCTGCCTACTTCCCTTTCTACCCACTGATCAGCCTTCTCACTTCCTTTCCTAACAGCTCCTTACCCATCTCTTTCCCAGCCTACCTACTTCCCCCCCTACCCATTGCCTCCTCTGCCTACCTGCTTCTTTCCGCCTCCGCCGCTCCGAGTGAGGTGAGAGAGTCAGGCAGTAAAATTAGCATGTTATATCCCACTTACTTGCCTGCCTACCTGCCTACCCACTCAGCAATCTCACTTTTACTTACCTGCCTATGCACTTACTTAATTCCCTCTTACCGTGCCAACCTACCTACGTGTCCACTAATACCTACCTACCTACCTTTTCAATCTTATTTTCAATTATCTGCCTATGTGCCTACCTACGTCCCTCTTATCTTACTTACCTTCCTACTAACACCAACATCTGCCTGCCTCCTTGCCTTCCTACCTACCCATTCAATTTCATTTTACTCACTGACCTATGTGCCTATCTACTTCCCTATTTCCATACTAATCTACTTACTTACACTGCACTTACATACCTCACTAACTTTCATACTTCTACCTACCTACAGAGGAGCGCCTTCATGTGGTGGCACCGAAGTAGCTGGATGGTGGACATACCCAGTTAAACAAATGTCCCTCAGATTCCATCCTATCACCGAAATGAGGATGATGGGCTGCAGGAAGATGGCAACTTCAGCCTGCAACCCACTGAGTTCACATTGAGATAAGCCTGGGGTGGTTGTTACTTTTTCCCCTACTATTGTGTACTTACTAACCTACTTATTCCTCCTTCCTATCTGCCTACCTCACTTTCACTTACCCACCTCAAATTTACTTTCCTACCTACTTATGAACTTACCTCAACTTTCCTACATACCTCGTATATACTGTCCTACCTACTACCTCTGCCTAATGATATCTAATTCCTACTCTGTGTGTGTGTGTGTGTGTGTGTTTGCCATTATTCTTACCTTGTACATTTCTCATCCAACTATTCTCCCTCCCGCCTTCACTTCCATATCTACTATAGCTGCCTCCCTACCTCCTTATCACACACCCCTTCTTTCCTTCTCCTCCTTATCATTTCCTCTCTCCCTCCTTCTCAGCCATCCCTCCCAAGGTCTCTTCCTCACCCTTATCAAACCTTCTACCTTTCTATCTCCCTCACATCACGCTCTATCTACCAAACTTCCTTATTATTCCTACAGTCACTCCATCCCTCCTTTCTCTTTCTCTTTTCACGTCTTAAAGATTTACCTGCCATTCCCTCACCTCACATCCCACCTACATCTCTCCTTCCTCTCCACTCCCTGCCTATCTCCCTCCGTACCTTTCTCTCTTCCCTCCACCCCATCCTATCTCTCTCACTCTCATACATCACAGCCTGCCTTCCATCCCTTCATCACATCACGCTCTACTTACCCCTCTCCTTCCTCTCCACTCCCTTCCTGTTTTCCTCCGTATCTCTTCCCTATAAACCAACTTATCTCCCAAACTTTCATAGATTACATCCTGGCTTCCTTCCCTTCATCACCCTACCTACCGCTCTCCTACCTCTCCCCTCCTTGCATGTCCCCATCCTTACCCTTCTCCTCCCTGCATCCCACCTGTCACCCTCACCACCCTTCTCACTTTCATAGACTACGCTTTCCCTCCATCATGATACACCCTGCCTACCTCACATATTTATTTTCTCCTCCCCCTCCCCTCTCTTTCCTCCACACCATTCTATCTCCCTAACATTCACTGATCATATCCTGTCTTGCTCCCTCCCTCCAGCATCATACTACACTCCACCTACCTCCCATATCAGTTTTACCTCCCGTTTCTCTTCTAACGTACCTCTCTTCCCTCCACACCTTCCTGTCTCCCATTTTTCTTCCTCCCTCCACTTACATTCAGCATGATTACCCCCGTTATCTTGTTTCCCTTACACTCGTATACCTAACTACTTTCTCTCTCTAATCCCTCTACGTCTCTCTCTCTGTCTCTCTCTCTCTCTCTCAATATCTGTCCATCTATCTCTGCCTATCCCTGTGCCTGAGTGGGGAGTGAAGAACTGTCTTTCACCCCTGACCTATTTCCTTCCCTCTTTTCCTCACTTCATCTCCCTCCAACCTTCCATCTATCTTTCCTATCCTGCTTAGCTACCTCCTTTCTTTCTCTATATACTTCCTTTTCTCTTTCGTTACCCTACCTCCCTGCATCCTTCCTTCCTTACATCCGTCTACTCTTAATACCATGTCTACCAATCATTTTTTTTCCAATTCTTCTTGCATCCCTCATCCTCTCCTCACCCTACCTCCGACCTTCCTTCCTCCCCAAACCTGTCTTCCAATCTTTCTTTCCCTCCTTTTCTCTTCTCACTCTTTTTCCCCCCCTTTTCTCTTTCATACTGATTTGATTTTAGAAGGATTGGACTTTCTACCAACAGATTACCTCGTCATCGACCAATAGGCTTCCTGTTATCTGTATTTCCTACGTCCTCCTTTGTACTGGCCGAGTATGTGCCCTATCCTACACACCATCTCCCTCGACTTACAAAGGAGTACAAAGGGAAGCAAACAGCAACAGACCTAATGGGCCTTTCGAAGTTGTCTCTTAAAAGGTAAAGTATGCCTAATGATATCTAATCCCAACTCTCTCTCTCTCTCTCTCCCTACATTACCAAATCACTCTCTCTTACCTCATTCCCTATCATTTTCTTTTCCACATTCCCCTCCCGTCTTCCCTCCGTACCTCCTTTTCCTCTCTCCTTTCATTCTCTCCTCCCTCCTCCCCTGCCTCCCTACCTCCTTTCCCTTCCTCCCTGTTGCCTGTCTGCCTGAGTGGTGTTGAGTGAAGGCAGCAGTATACCAGCGTGTTATACCACCCCCAGTATATTCCAACCCTGTCTCAGCCATCACGCATGTTGTTTAGTGGGGCGGTCTCTCTCTCTCTCTCTCTCTCTCTCTCTCTCTCTCTCCTTCCCACCTTTCTTTATTCCTACTCTTCTTTCTTCCCTCCTGCTCATATTTTCTCTCTTCCCTTTTCTTTTACCTCCACTTCCCCTACTTCCTCCTCTCTTCTCATGAACTTCTCCCTGCTCTTTTCTTTACCGTATGCTTTTCTTCCTTTTTTTCGTCTCCTCCTCTTCCTTTCATTTTTACTTCTTCCAACTTCTCCCCCGTCTCCGCCTATTCCTCCATTCCTCCACCCTCCCTCCCTTTCTTACACGCTTCTCTGCCTCCTCCATCTCCACCTCCTCCACCACCACCACCTATTCCCCGGCCTCCCCCCCCCCCCCCATTACAATAACTAGGCATGCCTTGAGTTCTAGAGCACTCCCACCCGTGCAGAGATTACACGAGCGTTACATAAGGGTACAAATACTGTACACACTACAAAAATTTGCTCCCACGAAATAAGGAATCTGAATGTTACTAGTACCAACACTCGACAAAAAAATTAGTCCCTCAAGAAGGAATTTCGATATTATAAGTACCAAGACAATGTTGCAAGAAAATATCAGATCCAGGAAAACAC
>JAGKTI010035811.1:592-11183 GCA_018397915.1 Birgus latro | reverse complement strand
TAACATAATAACATGAAGAAAATCGTGTGGCAGTGAGGCCTGTATTCTCGATAGCACGGTGGCATCGTAGCATCTCTTCCTTTGCGAATTACTTTGCCCGTATTCTAGATAGCATGCGTGGCCTCGTAGCGTCTCTTCCTTTGCGATTTGTTTTGCGTATTACGACGTGGCATTCACCTGTATGGGTTTAATGCCTACGGAGTTTACATTAATAGGTACAGGAAGATGTTGAGTTGTAATGTGCAGAATTATTCGCTTTGGACGAGGTGTTACGATGTCTGCAAACCTGCATGTCATTCTGCCCTAAGAAGATACCCACACCCATTCGAACCCAAAGTCAGTCCCTCCCAACATTCCAGATACACATAAATCAACACAGTATAAACAGTGTGTAGGATGCATAATGAAGCAACGATGACTCTTCAGCGTAGCGATGATTTGTATGGAAATTCGTCAACATCCGATCCACGAACCGGAATAAAAACAAGGACTTGGCGATGATTTGTATACGGAGAGGAGGAGTTGGGGAATTTGTAGATTTTTATCTGTATTGATGACCACACAAAAGAACATTACAGTGTGTGTGTGTGTGTGTGTGTATTTAATCAAGTAAAACAAGGGAAATTTCAAAACGTATTATGTATTAACCCCCCCGTAAAAACAAGAGATATTGTGAAATGGACTAATTAACCCTGGCTCTAATCAAGTAAAACAAGGGAAATTTCAAAACGTATTATGTATTAACCCCCCATGTAAAAACAAGAGATATTGTGAAATGGACTAATTAACCCTGGCTCCCCCCAAAAATACATAAATATAATGCAGTTTAGCTCCCTCGCCATAGCCTAATTACCTCCACCAACGAAGTCGGAGGAGGTTATGTATTCACCTAGGTTTTTCTGTTCGTTTGTCCACACGATATATCCAAAAGTTCTCAGTGAATTTCAATGGATTTTTGCGGAAGGATGGGCCATGGGCCAAGAAGGAATTTATTAAATTTTGGGGCGGATCCGGGTCTGGATCCTCTGTATCCCGCACAATATAAGTTCTCAGTGAATTTCAATGAAATTTTGCGGAAGATCGGGCCCTGGGCCAAGAGAGAATTGATTAAATCTTGGGGCGGATCCCGATCCAGATCCGGCATTGGCGGGTGTACTGTATGCGCTGTTTGAGCGCTTTATGGTTTTATGTGTATTTCCTCGCTCGGGTCAGTCAGGTGGCAGGAATAACATTGTCTTGCACTCCGATATAGGTCGCTTATCTTACTGATATATCCTCCCTTTTCCGTTTATGGATCTACTCGCATCATTTTCATTTATGGATATGTGAAGTAAGATTAAGATTATGGTGATGATGATGATCGTGATGATGGTGAAGATAAGGATGAAAGTGACGGCGTGGTAATAATTGGTGTTGGCGATGGTGGTAAGGATGATAGCCGATGGTGGCACTGATTATAATGATGTTAAGAATAATGATGATGGTGAAGATGGTGTGTGTGATGATGATGATGATGATGATAACAATAGTGTAACCGTAAATATGTTCATCCACACCCCTAAGCAATCTGCCAGCCGTACTTCACCTCGTAAACAGTGGAATGGCAAGCGTGTGTTGATATTTTGCCTTTGAGCGCATTTCTGAGACACACCTATTTTGGTCAAAGTGTAGGCAAAGGTCAGAGGCCCCTGCTCCTCTGCCTACCTTACCTAGTCCTCGTCGTCGTTCGCGTTGTTGGTGTCGTTGTTGTTGTTGTTGGTGGTGATGATGATGATGATGAACTACTTTCGCTTACCCATGGTCCGTACACCTCACTAGGGTTAATTTGGGATTGGCTGTCAGCGGTGATATGGCTAATACCAATGAATCGCCAAAGAAGAGGTGCTAAGAAATTTCCTGAAAGCCACGCATCGCACCCCTCATTTGTTTATTTGTTACGTCATGAGGGTTACCAACGCAGAAGCATGTTTGCTGACCAAGTAGTGTTGTGTCCGGGTGTGGCCACCTACAGAGGATTCCATATTTTCTCTCTCTCTCTCCTCCCTCCCCAGTGTTTGTTTATTATGCTTGTGTCTGTTTATGCCTGTATGTGTGTGTGTGTGTGTGTGTGTGTGTGTTTTTCGGTAGATTTGAGTGTAGAGGTTTGATATGTGTTTGGGTGTGTGAGGGATTTTGCAGTACCGGTATGTTCTGGTGTGTGGTGTATACGAGGTATGCTGTATGAGATGTTGGCGGGTGTGTGAGAAGTGTTATGGTGTGTTGGGGTCTGTGAGGTGTGTGCTGTGGTGTTGTGTTGCAGTGTTGCGGGGAGCTGGTGACGTGAGTGGTAGCAGGAGTGCGTGGGATGTTGTCAGGCCAGTTGAGTGGGAGTTGGCCTCGTAAAATGTTTTGAGCATCCTCGCCCTTGACGGAATACAACATCAAAGCCTCTCCCTGGGTCATCGGTAAGGCTGACGCTGCCGCACATCACCACACCTACCCCTCCTCAAGCTTACTTTACTCCGATAAATTTGATCAGTGAAAAGTTTTAGTCTTAAATGATACCGTTTCTGAACAAATATCCACACACACCAGCCCTGATTGAGTTATTCTTAGCATACTGTCTCTCGTAAGGAATGCTTTAATGCTTGTATTAGTATGCAAGTGGTGACATGTTTAAGTGTGCATTACTATCCTTATCTTCACCTAATAAAATCATATATCATAGTCATAGTCTTCTCTGACAAACAACCTCGAAAGTATTATTAAATCTGTTGTCATTTGCTTTCGTTTGTAGGCTAGCTGCTTTGTCTCAGTAGGCTATATGTTGGCACAAAAAAGGACTGGTGAGTCTCAGGGAACGGACTCCCAGACTAGGAAGCAAAACATAAATAAATAACTAACTTCTGCAAGAGTTGGGGGCGGAGGGGCTCTAGCGGTGAAGTGAAGTACAGGTTGGTGGTAATAAACCCGAGAGAGGCCGCCGTGTGTTTGTCAAGGTGGACAAGTGTGAAGTAAGGTGATGTGAGGTGAGAGGTGAGGATCTGGCGATGACCCAAGGTTATCTCTAGCCGCATTTTCGTCTCTAAAGGGTGTGTTCTAAGTGTTATAGGAAGCTTTGGAACGCTATTTACTTTGCGTGATATCATCATCACCATAATTATTATTATTATTATTATTATTATTATTATTATATCCGAACATTCTGTGCCATGGTACTTAGGCTTAATAGATATTGAATGTAGTATGCAGAACAGACTGCTTAAGAAAAGGGTCTCCAGAGCCACATAGAATATATCCTAAATCAATAATGTATCGCTGTATACCTTGTATGTAGATCTCCCTGATCAGAGTAGCGGTCATGATTTTTCACAGACTTAGGAACAAACAAGCTTGATCGTATCACCCCTGTTGAAAACCTGAACTGCTCTTGAGCGGTCATGCGTTTTGTAGAATATACGGTAACGTGTAGTATAGCTTACCGTTAGCATATGATAGTTATTGGTAGCCTATATCAGTACCAGTAACAGAGGGGCCACCCAAAGATAGATTAATACGAAGGTAGATAGAGGACCAGGTGGAGGGATGACTCGTGCAGTTATGAGGGTTTGTGGTGCAACAGGCAACCAACCAGTCGGTCGGAGTGGAGAAAGTTAGAAAAGGCCTTTTTTTTTTTGCATTGGACTGACACAGGTTGATGATGAATTATTGCTGAAGGGTCACTTCTTCCCAGAGGCGCTTTGGTTGTCTCGACAGACTTTCCTTGTAGCCTAACTACCAGTCAGTCGGAATGGAGAAAGCTGGGAGAGGCTCAGAGACATGACGATGGTGGGGTGGTGGTGGTGGTGGTGGTGTGATAGAGTCTTGCCCAAAGGTCACTTCTTCCTTAAGGCACTTGGGTCATCATGAGAGAGTCCTTGTAGATAACCATAACCACTTCAGTACANCAGTAACGTGTTTTATTTTGTTCTTGCCACCTTCAGACGAATTTACTCAACTTTAATGAGATCTCTTGTACTAAAGGGGTGACTGAAGGCTTTAACCTCTCTGTTTCAAAGTCTCTCTCTAAAGCTAAAGAAAATTATGTTGAGGTAAGAAGAATGAAATATAAAATTGCAACGTCATGGGACAGAAGATGTCAAGTGCCTGTGAGACGGTTCTTTGTCCTCTTCCTGTTCTCGTCCACTCGTTCCCCGTGAAGGAGTATTAAAACTCTGGGCAAAACTCTGAACTCCACCTCTCACTTTTCATTGGATCGATAGTTCTTGTCTTGGTGAACCCTTATGTATAAACTCTCTTAATCTTTTATCTGTCTGTCTGTCTATAACCAGACGCCTGTATGCCGCAAGAAGTGGTCACAAACAAAATCGCCTTCACTTCACTCTGTCCTCCGCCATCAGACTGCCCTCTCTCCAACCCTTACTCTTCTCACATACCTCCCCATGTCATCCCTACATCTCAGTCTCGGTGTCCATTTCCCCCTTCCTAAGTTAAAGTTGTTTATCAAACTATTGTAGCCCAGACCGGTACCGTATATGTTTGTCTTCGCTCATGTAGGCTTCCTGTCGAATATTACACAATGAAATCAGAATAAATATTGCTGCTTTTTTATTTTTGCAATTCCATACTCATCTGGATTTGGACCCAGTGGAAACCGGACACGTAGCCTAAACGGGTCGCTCCCAGAGGTCTTCCGTTGAGGTTGTGTTGCAGGATTGTCTGTGTTATGATAGTTTGGTGCATGAGGTGGATGTGTTGTGTGGGCAGAGTGGATTGGCTGTGAGTTGTGTTTTGTTTGGTACTGTAGCAGGGAAGCGTGGTGGCCAAATGCATAAGATAAGGCGATCTGTGATGGCCTAATAATTAACTCTTATGGAGACATGTAGTTACGGTACGATACTACATAATGACGACCTCAAATGGTGTGTGTGTATATTTTAACTGGTGATAGGCGCTCCCAGCATGTCGCCTTGTAAGATCACTCTCGGCTCTTCCCTCATATCTAGTGTGTTAACCTTTTGAAGCTTTGTGTTGTGTGCAGGCGGCAATGCGGTAGGTGTGTGTGGAGGGAGTTAAGGGGGAGGGGAGGTGGAGGCAGACATACAATGGGGATGAATGTAAGGAGGAATGAGGAGGTAGGGAGGGAAGAATCGAGAAAGCTGAGTAAACATGGATAAGAAGGAAGATAGAGAAGGCAAGGCGGAGGAAGGAAGGTTAGAGGAGGGGGAATGGGAGAAGTGAGGACAAAGGAAGGAAAACAAACAGCAAGAGACCTGTTGATGCCTCCGAGGCTGTTTGTAACTGGATAACTATTCTAGGCCACCTGTCAAAGGCAAGAATAGGAAAGCAGGGTAGGGAGAAGTCATGGAAAGAGGGGTAGAGGGGGAGGAGGGATCACTGAGGGAGGTAAGGTAGGCTGGGCAAGGTAAATAGGCAGGTGTTATAAACTGGTAGGCGGGGATGAGGCACAAGGGAGGTGGGAGGGAAGATGAGTCAACAGGGAGCAGAGCGTGGAGGAGAGGAGGGAGGGAGAGAGAGGAGAGAAGGGATGTAGACAGAGGAGGGGAGGGAGGGGATCACCAGGGAGTAGAGGTGGGAAGGGAGAGACAGGGAAGCACATGATTTGATTGGGAGAGGGAGGCAGGGACACGGAAGTAAGGCTGGAGGAAAAGAAAGGAGGGAAGGGAGGGAGCGACACGGAAGTTAGGGTGAGAGAGAGGGAGGGAGGGACACGGGGGTAAGGGAGTGGAGTGAAGAGTGAGAGGGAAGGAGGAACACGGGAGTGAAGGAGAGGTGGAGGGAGGGAAGAGTGCAAGGGAGGGACGGAGGAAAGTGAGAGGGAGGGAAGGGTCTGGGATGAAAATGACATAAAATAAGTGTCCCAGTAATGGGGGGAGGGCAGGGGGTGTACCCGGAAGAAGAGACAACTTTGAAGGGGAATGCGGGGATGGGGGAAGAGGGGGTGGAGTGGGGTAGGGGTACAGGTCTAAGCCTATATGGTGGGTAACAATAGAGATGGAATGCTCGTTGGCAACACAGGACAGCAATCAACAGCGGAACTTTTGGTCTTTTCGAGGCCGGTTTTTGTAGAGGAGACATATGCTCCCCCCCCCCCCCCCTTCCCATAAAAAAAATGCGGAAGCCTGCAAAAAGCTGTTCTTCTCAGGAAAAATTGAACTATCTATCTATCTATATACAGTATATATGTAGAGAGAGAGAGAGAGAGGAGGGTACGACATGAGAAGGTGAGGGAGGGAGGAGCCAAATAGTGAGACAGAGAGGAATGCAAGGAGCAGAGGGGAGGGGGAGGACGGGAGGGATGAAATAAGAGACAAACAGGTGGACAGGGCGAGAGAGAGAGACGGGGGGGGGGGAAATTAGACAGGGGGAGGAACGAAATGTAACAGGAATATAGAAAAAAGTACCGGTAAAGAACGAAAGAGATTAAAAAAGAATGAAAGATAGAAGAAAAGAAGAAGGCAACCAAGAAAAGGGAGAAGGACTGGGAGGAAGGGAGGGAGGAGGAAAGGGGGTCAGAATTGAGGGGGTAGGGGAAGGGAGGGATGGGTATGGAGGGTGGCTATAGATGTCCCGTAGAAGACCAAGGAACCACAACACGCTAATATATACGCTACTCAACATCCAGTTTTTGTCAGTCCTATCACCATACTTAGTTGTAGATAGGTAGGTGTGCTAGAAGGTAAGTAGGTTACTAGGAAGGTACCGAGTTGGTTTCTTGGTAGGGAGAAGGGTGGTTGGTAGGAAGGTAGGCTGCATTGTTAGTATGTAGGTAGATAGGTTGGTAGTTACGTAGTGAGAGATGGAGGGAGGAAGGTTGGTTGGTAGGTAAGTAGAGAGGGAGGTAGGTTACTATGTAGGGGGTAGGGAATGAGGAAAGTGGATAGGTAGGTAGCGAGGGAAGGAGGGTAGTTGTTAGGAATGGTAGATAGGGAGGCAAGGAGAGTACCGTCGCTGTTAGGAAAGGCAGTTAGGAAGAGCGGAAGGTGTAGAGAGAGGTCTAGGTGTCGGCAGGTAGAATCAAGGTACCTCTACACGTTAATATATACGGTACTACACAGCCAGTTTTTGCCACTACTACACCCATACGCAGTTATAAGGAGGTTGGTAGATAGATAGATAGATAAGTAGATTGATAGATAAATAGATTGATAGATAAGTAGGGAGGAAGGTAGATAGATAATGAGAGAGGTAGGGAGGAGCAATGGGGGAAGAATGTGAGGTAAGTAGATAGGTTAGGAAGGTGGCTGGTAGGAAAGGGAGGGGGTAAGGGAAAGGGGTAAGGTGGTAGGTAAGGAAGGAGGCTAGTAGGAAAGTTAGGTAGGAGAGAGAGGGGGAAGGGAAGAGAAGGGTTGGGTGTAGAGGGTGTAGACATGCCGTACAAGATCAGTTTACCCCAACACGTTAACACATACACCTCTCCACAGCCAGTTTTTGTCACCACTACATATGTACTCTATTGTACGGCGGTAGGCTGTTAGGTAGGTACCCCATACAGTAAGTAGGGTAGTAGGTAGGGTGGTGGGTATGGGGGATGGTGGTAGAAGGTAGATTAGGTAATAAACACGCCATATGTAGTGCAGGTGTTTACTGAGTAGCTAACAACTCTTCACTCCACTGAGCTATGTCAAAACGTACACAGTAAAGACCTCGACCTCAGGAGGCGTGTTTAGTACCTGTTCTGTCGACATTATTTTCCATGTAATATTCATAGAAAAGTAGGTGGTACATTGGTAAAGAATTAGGTGGTAGGTAAGTGTGTGTGTGAAAGGGAACAAACTAGGTTGGTAGGTTGGAATGTAAGCAGTTAATGTAAGGTAGAGCAATTTAAGTAAGTAGGTATTCAGGGGGGAAAGGTGGGAGAGAAGGTTTGTTGTTGGTATGTAAGTAGGTAGTTTGGTTGCTAGATGTTTATAAAGGAAGGGCGGGAGGGAGGAAGAGAGTGGGAGAGGCAGGTAGGTAGGTAGGTACAGAGAAAAGAAGGGAGGGCTGTAGGAAGGGTTGTAAGCATGATGTAAGGTCAGTAGGTAACTATCTATGAAGCGAGTGAGGTAAGTAGGTAGGCAGGGAAGGAGGTAGGTAGAGGTTGGGAGGTAGGTGGATAGGCAAGGGAGATAGGGTTAAAAGGACGAAGCCAATGAGACCAGAGTAAGGGTATAAGGAATTAGGGAAGTGGAAGTGAAGAAGTATAGTGTATGTGTGTGTGTATGTGTGTGTGTGTGTGTGTGTGTGTGTGTGTGTGTGTTAGAGAGAGATGGTAATGGAAAGATACAAGATAAGAGTGGAAAAAGTGGCGTAGACATATTTTACGACGAGAGGTTTGGCGTCGTGGTGGCTCGGTCAGTTTGGCACCAACCTCACGTTCGGGGGGCACTCAAGATGCGTATTTGGAGATTTCGTAACACGTCTCCCCGAGCGAATTACTCTGCACATAAACTATACCTCTGCATTCTCTTTTTATATTTTTGATGGAAACAGTGTCCTGAATTTTTCATTGCGTCTCCTCCTTTGCGATTTATTCCGCACATTAAACTCATTAGCTATCCATTTGCTACAAACTATATTGATGCTAACACAAAGTAAGTACCCTACAAGAGAATGTTAAGGGCTAATATACAAAGTAAATCGGTAAGGAAGAGGTGCTACGAAACCTCAGATATATACCATTGTTCACCATTATCATCTGCATCACCGTCTGTGCCTTGTTTATCAGTCCTACCTTCCTTCACCATACCACTGTCTGCTGCCACTACCGGTATGTTTCTTCGCCCTTCATCTATCCTACCTTCCTTCACCATACTAGTGTCTGCTGCCACTATCTTCTGTTTCCTTGCCTTTTATCTATCCTACCTTCCTTCTCCATACCAGTGTCTATTATCACTATCTTCTGTTTACCCTCTATCTATCCTACTCTTTTTCACCATACTTCTGTGTACTGTCACTGTCTTCTGTTTTCTTGCCCTTTATCTAACCTACCTACCTTCACCATACCACTGTCTCCATCACTGTCTTCTGTTTCCTTGGCCCTTGCCTTTTATCTGTCCAACATTCCTTCACCACAGCACTGTCTGTTGCCACTGCCTTCCTTCCCTCCCTCATACGGGTGTCTGCTATCGCTATGTCGGTAATTCTAGTGCCGCCAGAACCTTGCAGCTAGCCTGCCCTCCTCCCGACCCCCCCTGACTTTACCTATTAAGATGGAAGGGGGGAGGGGGAAAGGGAGGGAGGAGGGGGAAGGGGAGGAGCACGAGAACTTATGTAAGATGATGTTAGTTAGTCAGGAGGGGGGGGAATGGGAGGGAGAAAATGAGGGGGAGAGGAAAAGTGAGTGAGAAGGTGTGAGAACAGGTGAGGAAGAAGAGGGAGAGAAAGTGATGAGGAAGGGAAGGGGGGAGAAAGTGAGTGAGGGGAGGGATGAGAAAGAGATTGAGGAGTGGAAGAGGGGGGAGAGTATGGGAGTGAGAGGGAAGATGGAGAGGCTGAGAGGTAAAATGTGGAGGGAAGGGAAAGAATTAGAGAAAAGATGAGGAAGGGAAGAAAAGAGGAGAAAGAGAAAGAATGGGAGAGGGGGAGAGAAATTGAAGGAAGGAAGGAAGGAGGGGAGAATGAAGAGGTGAGAGGGGAAAGGGAAATTGTGTATGTGAGAGGGAGAACAGTGGAAGGAAGGGCTGGAAAAATAGAGTGAGTATGAAGGGAACACAACTCATCTTTATTCTCCTGTACTCTCCATCTGCCTCACTGACCTACTCTCCCTCTCCCTTTCCTTCCTTTCCTCCCCCTCCTTCCCTCCCTCCCCTCCCCCTCTCCCTTTGCCTCCCTCTCCCTCCGTCTCACCCTCCCTCCAGCGATGTGGTGTACTCTGGCTTTAATGCACTCACTGTTTCTCTCCCCATTCCCACCTCTCTCTCTCCCTCCGTAAGATTCTCACTCTCTGTTCCTCCCTTTCTCCCCCTTGCCTCACGTGAAGAGTCCTGCTAAAGAAACCAGACCTCTCTCTCCCTCTCTCTCTCTCCCTCTCTAACTTTATTTTTCTTCTTCCTTTTCTCCCTCTCCTTTCCCTTCCCCCTGTCGTCTGCTCTCCATCCTTTCTTTCTTTACATATTTCGTTCTTCCCTTCTTCATCTTTTCCATTCGCCATCTTTCCTTCTTCAGTTCTTTCCTCTCCATTTCCTCCATCCTTTCATTCTCTCTCGTTCCTTCTCTCCTTCTCCATCTCTCCCTACTCTCCCCATTCTCTCTCCCTTCCTTCATCATTCCATTTTCTTTTCCTCCCTTCTTCTTTCTCTTAATCCCTTCCACCCTCTTTTCCCTTACCTCCTTTCCTCCCCTTTCTCTCCCTGGCTCTTTTCCTCTTCCGTCTCTCCCTCCCTTCGCTTCTTCTCCCTTCATTTTTTTCCATTCCTTTTTTCCCTATTATTATTTCCCGTTTTCCATATTTCTGCCTCATTCCTCCCCTCTCTTTCTCCCTCCATCTTTCCATTCTTTTATATCTTCCGTTCTGTATATGTATGTTATGTACACTTCACTGTTTGTATGCGCCTCTCTCTCTCTCTCTCTCTCTCTCTCTCTCTCTCTCTCTCTCTCTCTCTCTCTC
>JAGKTI010035810.1:0-11183 GCA_018397915.1 Birgus latro | reverse complement strand
AGACGGCTATTCTGGAGGGACCAAGCAAGAAAGGGGCGCCACAGACGGCTATTCTGGAGGGACCAAGCAAGAAAGGGGCGCCACAGATGGCTATTCTTGGGGGACCAAGCAAGAAAGGGGCGCCACAGACGGCTATTCTGGGGGGACCAAGCAAGAAAGGGGCGCCACAGACGGCTATTCTGGGGGGGGGGGAAGCAAGAAAGGGGCGCCCGCTAGTAGCCAGCTTATTTAAATTTTCGCTACTTATTACGTATATATCTAATTCTTACGAGTAACTTTTGGAAGGTTTTGCTAGACCTACAGTGAACGTTTTCCATAGAAAAACGTTCACTAACGTCCCCATTTCCACACACACACAAAGATACTTTTTGTGTGTTACATCTACATGTCTGTGTGAGGGTGGCACTGGCCGACGCTTCTTGCTTATGGCCCTAGGAGCTGAAAGGAACAAGATGCGCAGCAAACAACTTGAAGGAATTACAGAGGGGCGCCAACATATCTCCGGGGGGCGGGGATGGCCCCAGTGCCCCCCCCCCCCAAATCCGCCAGTGAGTAGTGCGTGCTAATAGCGGCACTACAATATTTGTAGCGGCAATCACATTGCCACTGCCTTTTCTAACATGTAGCGATTTCGGTACCATCACTACAATTTTGACATTTTAGCCACTACAGCGCTGCCGCTATTTTAAAAATCGAAAACGAGAAACGAAGTAAGTTAGCATATTTGGCTTTTTTAATGCATATTTTGCTGAATTTGGCTTTTTGTAGACCCCCAAACTTGCAACCCTGCTTGTGACTGCAAGTGCGAAGTGCCCGGCATATTCTTTAACGTATTATTTAATCCAACTTCCAGCATGGACAGTTTCCCTAATCCTTAAACCACGGGGTTGTCGGAGGTGCGCCATGCCAATCCCGCGGGGATATTCGTGCTCTGACTGACTTTTTTAAAATATTTCCCAAAAATCAGTTATTAGTCCTAGAATCTTATAATTAAATATGCATATGGCACATACCTTCAGCTTTCTCCTGGTATGTTTTTTTTTTTTTTAGCACTCGTCGACTACCGTAGGACTTGTGGAGACTTCTGAAGTTGGGTAACTAAGTCTCCACTTCACACTTCCCGACTTCCCGTAATATGAATACCACTGCCAGATATTAACACTAGAAACACTATTCAATGATTTCCAAGAAGTTTGGAATCCATACTCAAAAAAAAAAAAAAAAACGCTGTGAAAGCAATGGAAAATACCAGAACGTACGAGCCTCCCACTCGCGCTAATTCACCGCTGGTATTCTGTCATTTCTTACTCATATACACACTCACAATTTATTATTTCTAGTACTTTATTACACTTATATATATCTACAGTCCTTTACCACTTCCCACACGATGTTTAGTAGGGATAGAGGTCACAGGGCCTTTTATAATGGGCGCAAAATCAGCAGAAATGGAATGGCACGACTGCAACATTCTTACGCGTTGATGGACGAGAGCGAACTGAATGTACAATACATATCTTGGTAGCCAAGAGTTGAAAATGTCAGCTGCTAATGTATATGCTAAGAAATGAGTCGTAGGAAATATAGACAATACACAATAAATTAGGTAGTTCCAGGTGAATATAAATATCACACAGGCTTCTCCCTTCCTTTCTTATATACATTTATATTACGAGAGTAGCTCATACGGCATATTTCACGGGGGAAAAAAGTAGGGGAAATTAGCAAACGTGTGCAGGTTGGATGTTGCCAAGTGATAATTAGTCAATTCCAGGTGTATGGGACTATCAATTACCTTATTTTTTTATATATAAATTATTTTGTTTAAGAATAGGGCATAGGGCTTATTTCAATGGATGAAAACAGTGGAAAAATCCTGGGAAGGTTTACTTCGCGCAGAGCTGCTGAGCAGACGACACGAGAGGTAATGGAGGGGAGGTAGGGAGGGGAGTCTAGAATGGGGGAAAATGGCTAAATTTTCAACAATGGATGGGAATACTGATGACATTAGCAGCGAATAAAAAAAAGATACAGAGTCACACAAGTGAAGTGACGCCCCGCGGTATGATCCATTGCACCCGACTGTCACGAAAGTGACGACCCGGGGTTTAGGGGCTAAAGCTGGTTCCTGAAATGCCAACGATAACGTGGATATTCATGACGAATCACAGACCAGAGAGCGAGATGTGGAGTTGATCTCAACATCTTGCACATTGACTGCTGCAGCCAGCTCATCCTCTACACCGCCACAGCTACTGATTCTGGCACTATTAACCCTTTGCCTTTCATGCACAAGAATTTTAGTTTTATTGGTATCATGGAAAACAACTTCAAAGTGCCTGATGGTTGCTTCCAAAGTGAAGTTCCTGTCTATCAACAAAAAGTCTATCTATCCCCTTCACGTCCAGGATGTATGAATTCACGTCCGTGCTGCCCCCAGTGAGTAAGCCCCTGACGGACACCCTTACGTCCTATTATGAGAGTATCAGTGTTTTCTGTACTTTCCACTTGGTGGTACAGAGTGTGGGAGTGTTTCTGAGTCTGGTATAGGCCGCTGAAGCTCTTCAAAGCTCCGCCCACTAACGAATCAGAGAAGTGAGGATGCCCAGCCACATCACAGTTTCCTCACCCAGTACCATCGCATTTATTCAGTTTGTTCCCAGCACTCGCGGAAGCAGGTCTAGGTGGCTTTGTTCTCACCCTCCCTCGATATTTATGTGCGTGCGTGTGTGTGTGTGTGTGTGTGTGTGTGTGTGTGTGTGTGTGTTGATAGCCGTTATACCAAAACTATGTTGCCATGGCCAAGTCTTGTGGATAGTTCAGATGATCTGTATATGCCAAGTCATTAAGGCAGCAGTGATACATCTGACAGTGATTTGTCAGTGAGTCATGGTGAGTTATTGGACGATGCAGATCCTGTTGAAGAGGAAGGGTGGCGGTCTGTGGTGGCCATTTTCTCAGAGAGGCTGATGATGCGAGTGCTGGGATAAATTCTGCATTAGGGCGACAGTATTTCACTACTCCTGGGGCTGCTTTTATTTATTTAATTTTTATTTTTTTATGATAATGAGGTGATGTCTAAAGTATGTGCATGGATCAGTGAGTGAGCTGACTTGTACTGGCGGGAAAATCAAGGAAAACCTAAAGTGCACGGACTACGTTGGCGATCAGTAACGACAGAAAAATGCACGTGTTCTTTAGATCTCTCATGATGATGGGTGTGATAAAATTACATAATATACACATGTGGTGGTCATGCAGTGTAATGTTTGGCGTCCACCAATATTCTACAAAGATGTTATGAGCAGAAATTGATTTCTCTCCATTTTGAAATCTCTGAGTTTCTCGTCTCCTGCAACTGTGACAAAAAGTGACCCTCATTCAAGGATTAAGCCATATTTAGAACTACTCCAAAAACGATGCCAAAAGCTGATCC
Source organism: Birgus latro (assembly GCA_018397915.1). Lineage (NCBI taxonomy): Eukaryota > Metazoa > Arthropoda > Malacostraca > Decapoda > Coenobitidae > Birgus > Birgus latro. Next base: position 7,747 of record JAGKTI010035810.1, on the reverse strand, counting down.
TACCATACAGGCACGTTGCTGTTGATGAAGCACTCGTATTGCAGAACAGCAATAAGCCACTTCATACTGATCGCTACAACAGCAAGATGGACAGTGTAGATTTGGCTGACCAGTTACTTGAGCCATATGTTTTTGAGAATAAAAGTTTGACATGCTTCAGGAAGATCGGATTTCATATTTCGCACTCTTCTGGATGTGTTATCTTCTACCGGTATGAGTTTCAGTTCAAAGGTGAACTTCTTGACTTCATCAAGACCGTCACTAAGTAGTGGGTGTGTGAACACAGTAGTGGTGCTGATGCTTTCCTTAGGCAAGAGGAGACCCAGAATTTGAAAAGACCAGTGCAAGTGGCAGAGGAAAAGAATCTTGCTCATGTGTGGTTCGCCACGAAAAGTCAAGGAAACAAAGCATTGCAAAGTGTATACTAGAAAGGAACACAAGAGGAAGGACACAGTGTATTACCACCCTCGGATGCCTTGGGAGACAGGTCTATGTTCCATGGATCACTTCAGGGAATGGCACAGAGATGTACCAGATGATGCACAGTCAGGGTTTGGTGGTGTGCCACCAGAAAAGAAAAAACTCTCCTGCTAAGCCTCAACATATTATCATCAGTCCAACAACACAGCAAGATTAATACATATTGTAAGTACATTTACTATTATTATTATTACTGCTCTGTATATATATATATATATATGTAGTCTTTGAAGTATTATGTATTGTATATTATTTGTACTGAATATATTGCATATTATATGTAGAACAAAGGAGAACAAAAGAACATATCACTGAACATATACTCGAACATTAAAAAAATAAATAAATAAATAAATTACATGAAGTACACATGGCACATGGACGCAGTCAGGGGGCCTGGTGTAACAACGTGATGTGGATCCGGGTATGAGCTCCCAAAATGAATTTCCTGTCTGTCAACAAGAAATCGAAACAACAAGGTGCGAAGGAGGGAGAAAAGTACCACTAAAGAAAACAACATTCCAAAGAGACCTGGACAGCAAACCTTTGAGCAGGCAATGGCCAAGCTCCTGCAGACGAGTTGTCACACAGTCTTGCACAGACAACAAGGTGGTTCATGTATTTGTGAAGGATATGCTATACCATCTTTACGCCCACTCACGTCAATCCAAAGTCCTATGTAAATTAACAGGTGCTTATTCTGACTAGCTGAACGCAGATACTGCCCGTATTAGCCGTGTCTCAGGGCCGATTATAGAACCAAAGAGTAGCCAGGCTGCTTGTCTTGCTGGAACTTTTTATTTTTATTTTTTTTTTATGTGTCCTGACTCTGGGCATAGGCTTTTACAGCCTGATATCAAGGCCCAGCCGTCCTCCTACATACCACACACCTCTACATGTCACCACTTCGGCGCTAACACCCACCGTCCATATTGAATACATGCTAGGGCTGTCTCATACAGGACTGGTGTATTGGTATTAGCGGGGTTATTTTTACGACATGTCGGCGGGTCTTCTGGTAGATCAGTAAAGCCTGATTTAATGAAATTCAAATCCTTAAACTGTTCCCTGTCCCAGCGAGGATTCGAATCTGGGTCCCTCGGGACTGCAAGCCAACTCTATACCGATCGAGCTACCGCCTCCCCATAATACCTAACTCAGCATCTTTTGAAAGTGGTGCCTGCCAAATACTACAAAAATACCATGTAGGACAGGAACACACTTACAATTCCACACTTACACACTACTAGATATTAGTGATGAAACGAATATCGATTATCCATATTTGCGAATACGAATGCGAATTTTTAGTTGTAAAATTAGCGAATGCGAATTGCGAATATTTCAGTCCTTATTCCATCCCTTAAGAACTTGTAATTCTTTTTATATCACAAACAATCGTTAGTTAAATTACTATGGAATTAATGACGATGTGAATGTGGTCCTCAATGTTAATATGGAATTTCTTAAATATCATAAATGAACCGTATGAATTGATTTTGAATATATTGTAAGAGTTCGGACATAGAAAATTGAATAGTTAAAATTAAATCCATTCAATTTTCTATATTTCCAAGATGCGGGGCGAGGAACCACTCTTCTATGCATCCCACCAACCTCTTTCCCGAACCTCCACCCTCTGAAAGAGGAAAAAAATCGACAATTGCTAGTTTGCTACATTAATTTACAGAGGATGATGGCTTGATTTTCAGTAGTTATATTTAATGATAGGTAGGTTTTATTTCAAAAAGAGTAATTTCTCAGCTCTCTCAGCACTCAGCCTGCTTCGTTTTTCATCATACACCAGCCCAGCACCACTAAATAGACGTTCACTGGCAACACTTGATGGTGGACAAGCGATGTAAGACCTTGCTAACTGAGAAAGATTAGGATAAAGCTCTGCATGGGTCCTCCACCACGCAAGAGGATCATCGTCTGGGCCAATGCGTTTCTCTTTGAGATACATTTTGATGGTTGTTGTCACCTGCAGAGAGAGCTGCTCATCTTCATCATCACTACTTGAAGAAAGGATTGCATTCATGACTTCGGTGATGTTCTTGGCGCTACTGCTTGTAGATGTAGAAGGTTTGGAAGCTTCACATGACTCTGGTTGTTTACCTTTAAATGTATCAGACCTGCTTTTCTTAATTTCTTCACAAAGGCTACCGTCGGCGACTTTGACTCTCTCTGTGACAAACTGAGAACTGATATTTTTTTTGTATCTGGGGTCCAAAAACGTAGCTATGACATACAAGTCGTTGTTCTCTGCATTTTCGAACCTTTTGTTACTTTTTTTCAACATCGTCTCTTCATCCCCTTAACTCCTTGACTTTCTTCGCTTGATGATGCCAATACTTTCTTCAGGGTGGTTATGAGAGGAAGTATTTCAGCTATTGATGATGATTTCTTGCTGATTTCGTGATATCTTCAAAAGGTTGGAGTACAGTGATACAGCTGGTTAGGACATCATTTTCTTGGTGTATCAAGAACCGGATTTTAGCATTAGAGCTGGCATACAAGCAGATTCATTAAGTTCTTTCATCCTTATCATCATTTGCAGAGTGCTGTTCCAGCGTGTGGGGACATCATGTAGTACAGAAAGCTGCGGAGCATTTATTCTAGCCCGTATTTTCTTGAGGGTAGGTGGTGGCGACCATCATCCACTCACTTGATGTAGTGCTGCCTACTTCTTCCTTAACCTTTATCATGCTTTTTCTGTGCTAGCCCTCCTCTCTTCCTATGATTAGTCAGAGATAACAGAAACTCCTGACTGATTATCTGGCCATTCATCGGTGGTGAAAGGAATTTTGGTTGACTGTTTGAAAGAGCTGAGTAAATCTGAAACTTTAGTTTTAATGCTGCCATACATTTTCTCACAAATGCGTAGTGGATATCGTGGGGCTGCTTCATTCATTAGCCGTACAAAGCCAAGATCACCGACGTGAGAAAATGGCAGATCGTCCATCACTAGCAACTTTATTGTCCATTCTTTGTGTTTTTGTGTTGTTAACGTCCCATAACTTGACCTTTACTACACATGATTCAAGTGTAGCATGCTTCATTCATACAGCTAGTGTTGGAGATCCTTTACTCTTTCTAATCTCTTTCTCTTTTCTTTCTTCCTCTTGCTTGCTCATAGCCGTATATTTTTCTGGGTGCTTGCTGCTAAGATGGTTTCTCAACCCCGATGTCGATCTTTCTTTCCAAGAATATATATTATCGCAAAGTTTACAATTTGCCATGTCACTAGAGATTAACTAAGTAATCCCAAACTACACTGGTGTGACTGGACGCCATTGTGTAATAGCCACAATTCTGTTCTCTTTCAAGGGAAGTTGGTTGCAGTCAAGGGTGAGAGAGAGAGAGGCAAATACGTCCCACCTCTCGTATGGCTCACGAAGCAATGAGGCGGGGATTGAGGGCTGGTGGTGACGCTAGACTGTTTTATTTTTTTTATTTTCCCATTGGTCTCGTCAAAATATTTGCATATTCGCAGACAGCTATGAATGGAAATGCGGATGCGAATACGAATGCGAATTTTGAAAAACAGCGAATATTCGCACATGCGAATGCAGAAGCGAATATTCGGTCCACCACTACTAGATATATACTAACATACATTACTATCTGTCTAGTTTGCAATAAATTATTAATACATTTTCCCAGGTTTAGTAAATATTGACTTCTGACACAATGGGGCAATATTTATTATATAAGGAGTCTAGTTACATCGAGGATGGAGAAGTAACTGAGTAACGTTGTAAGGATATAATGGGAAAGTGTCTGTAGCTAGGTCCTTACTTATAGAAGAGTACAATAATGAAAAGCAATGATGTAAATAGTTGGATTCAATAAGATAAGGAGCAACAGTATAAACAATACATGGCCATGCTAAATATCCAGTATTTATAAGGTCAAAAAAGTGTTATAAAGGAACAATTGTATATAAACAATTACAGATGATAAACATTATAGGGAATCCCATCAAAGCCTGATATTTTCCTCTCCAAAAACTATTTTTATTTATGTTCATTTTAATTAGCAGTCATGTTAAAATGTGTATATGTCATTCAAATTTATCTCATATATGTGTTATATAAAATTATAAGGTGTTATCATATGATCACACTATGCTCATATGAGATCAGGAATGGTAGAGTCATTCGAATATATATAGCAAAACATACATTCTCTTGAACAGAGTTTTATTTTCCTCTTGACTATAGTATACAAAAACTTTCACGTTGTCATAGGATATATAAACATATTTGTATTACTATGCATACATTGTGTTGTACCATGTTATTTTTTGTGTGTGATAGGGAAGGAACATCACATTTACTGCATGCTGTACGACCTACAGATTTACAATACTCTGTTCCACAATGTTTCCTTTTCTTACTTGGATTTTGAATTAGGTAATGGTGTCTACCGTCAAACCTAATCGAGTCTGCTAGTCTACCTCCACAAACACTAGCCTTTAACATGGATAGACGACAAGCTTCCCTCGGGGAAGATCCATAGGATTTCAGATAATATCTCGCTATTTCCCGCCTGAATTCCAACAGTGTTGGCTTTGATCCTACACTTTTATGGAGTTGCCAGGCATTTTGAACAGATAAATCTAACAGCCATGTGAATATCGACAACCACCATTTTTTTTTTTTTTACCACGAACTGATATTCTGTGCCTGTTGATGCTTTCATCCATCAAATCTGTAACTCCCATATTCTTGTTTTATTCCCCAACCAGCAATGGAATTGAAATCATTACGTATTTTGTCTTCTTTGAAAATCTCCTTACATTACCTACGGGACTTGCTGAGTGAACAGTTGTTGCTACAGTAACAGGCTCACTGCCTTGCTACCTTGCAACTAAAATGCCATCGTCACTACTCTTATATGAAAAGGTTCCCCTTTCAAACTTCTTCACATCTTTGCAAGGCAATATGCTGCATTCCTTTGGAACTCTCAACTACTGATTGACCTCGTCCCATTATAACCTTCTTGCTTCAGATAACTTATTAGCTTGATACTAGTAAAGAGATTATCAAAATTGAAGCTGAATGGCAATTCCTTTGTATCCTTATCAAAACTATCAATCATTTGAATCAGAGGAGTTGCTGCCTTTCCAAATTCTTTCTCATAATCCTCATTCTTTTGCACACTGTTTACTTGATACACAGCAAAGTTTACCAAATACCCTGAAAGAGTGTTCAAGCACCAGCCTTGTAACCAAACCGAATTGGTTTCCCACTATTATACTGTTTGCAGCCATGAGGCCCATAATATGCAATCACAGATTCATCAAAACACAGCTTAGGTACGGGAACGAAGTGTTTGGCAAAGTTATTTTGAGGTTTCTTTGTCAGTGGATGGAGCTTCCATAATTCGTTTGTTGAATCCTGGACAGTATTAACAGCAAAATGCAAAAATTTCATAATCTGAATAAACCCGTTTTTCTTAACAGCTGCATGAGCCATCACATTCTGTATGTCTGTTCCTGAATCCCAATAAAATCTCTTTCCTGGAAGCTTATACCCAGAATCAGAACAGCAAAAAATGTATTCAGCTCTGCTGTAATAACTGTAGGATCTGCTTGATTCGTGAACAGTGCATACCTTTGTATTTCAGCCAAAATCATGTCAAATAAATTTTCATCAAAAAATAACTCTAACAGTGCACATGGACTGAAATCACGGTACTTTGAAAAGTTACCATCAGGGAAAGAAGGCAATGAATTAGGTTACGTTTTGTCCACTTGCATTGTTGCTCATGTTGATTCCGTGTCCATTTTTCAATTTCCTTACTAGGTTGCGAACCATCAGAAGAAGTTTTGCTTTTGTCTTCTTCATCTTCAGATGTTAGTTCTAAGTCAAGCTGTGTTCCTGCATTGTTGGCAAATAATACCTCAGGTCCAGTACGTACCCAGCAAACATAAAATGCTTGGACCAGTATAGATCCAATGCTGGCACTATGGCCGTTAATATATCGGACTAATGATGTAGACTCTGGCTTCTGATGTTGGTCCAACCAAATCAGTTATCTGTTGACACCTCGGGATGTATCGGTACAATACATGATTTGTGATGGGCCGATGATGGAAGCCTTAATCATGTCTTAAACGGGTGTAAGTTATCGGATCAATTTACAAAAGTCAGTGTGTCTGGACTTCTCGAAATTAATGGATATTGAAACTGACTTTTTCATCCTTTGAAGGAATGAAATTGTAAACTTTTAGCTTTAAAATGCTTCATGAAAAAAAAAAAAAAAAGAATTCGAACCTTTGTCCTCCGAACGCCTACAGTGCAGTCCACATATATCTGACAGCTGATTTTGAGAGCGGAAAGTCTGTGGCACATTGATCTCATCTATGAATACACACTATGTTGCCTTAAGCCCCGAATTGCTCTTAAGTGATGAAATGCCTGAAATGAAACAAATTAAATTAACTGTTTGGTGTGTGGCTCGAACCCGTGCCTCCAGCACATCAGAAGTGTGCATGTTCCCACTGAGCCACGGACGACCTCCATATTCTATTATGCAACTCGGACCGTTTTATAGACCCAGTTGTATATATTTTGTGCGTATATCATTGCCCCTTTAATATTAACATTATCAGTTACAATCTAGTAAGCTGAAAACAAGTTCAGTTCCATAAAAACATTACCAAAAATAATTCTTTTGTTCTATCACAGTTGCCTGTGGAAAACTCCCGTCTCTGTTTCTGTATTTAAAAAAATATATTTCAAGTATCCTATATATGAAAATGATCTGTGATGGATGTATAATTATATCACTCATTTGTTAGGCGCTTGATTAGCTTCATTAGCAATATATTTGGGCCAACATTTTATTACCATTCCTGACACAATTCTCGAAAAAAATTATATTTATAAATCCGTCCGATACATGATTTAAATCAGTAGGTTCACTGTGTATATAATGGACTTCAATGGACCGAAATTCGCTTTTATCGGACTCGAGGAGCTACCGGACTAAACTCCTATATATCGGAAAAAGTCCGATAAAGCCAGAAGCAGTCCGGACTGCCTGGCCACTTCAGCTATGTTCACCACAATAAGACAAGTAAAAGACATGTTTTTCAGTGCACAGTACAGTATTATTATACCATTTGATTAATGTAGTCAAGGAATAACACAGTACAATACTGCAATGGTGGTGAAAACCACTGATGCAATCCGGACTAATGTCTGATATATCGGAAAAAGTCCTGATTAGCAGGGGTAAGTCCGGATGTCGCTTT
>JAGKTI010035809.1:0-10000 GCA_018397915.1 Birgus latro | reverse complement strand
GGGTGTGGTGACAGGAGGGTGGGTGGGATAAGAGGGCTGGAGGGTTGAGCAGGGTACTGGAAGGAGGGGATTATCTGAGGAAGACTGAATACAAAGAAGAGGACAGTGGCATGGGGACGGCATACATGATGGAAGAAGTTAGGAAGGCGTGGAAGAGAGAGGGGGAAAGAAATTAAGGTTTGAGAAAGGGGGGTACAAGAAACGTAATGGCGAGATGAAAGCGAGTGAGGAAAACTAAGGAAAGTCAAAAAGAAGGAAGATAATGGGGCTAAGCAAAAATGGGAAAATAAAATAAAGCGTCAAGATGAGAATGAACGGAAATGAGGAAAAGGGGTAAAAAAGGAAGATTAGCGAAAGAAGAAAAGTTTAAGCCTAAGGAGTGAAAAGGGAGAAAAATAGAGAGGGGAGTATTAAACGAATTAACATGAAGTGAAAGAATGAAATTGGGAAACTGGGGGAGAAATTAAGGAAAGTCAGTGTGGAGATAGAGAACTTTAACACTGTGGACTGAGACTGGAGGAAATGGGGAGGCGGACAGCGAATATGAAAATTTGAGACTAGGGAAAAAATGTGAGGTTGTGAGTCAGTGAGGGAGTGAACTGAATCTGGGGTTCGAAAATGGAGAAGAATGAAGAGAAGAAAACCAGGAAAAAGAAAACGAAGAGAATGAAAAAAAGTGAGCAAAAGAGTGAATACTACGTGAGTGAGAGAATGAATGCGTGATTGAGGCGCGCGAGAGGAGTAGGACAAGTAGAACAAGACCAGAAGCAAGCAAATGAGGGAGAAAGGAGGCAAAAACAATGAAATATGAATAAGAATAAGAGGGAGGAAGTAACGCCTGGTGAGACGGAGGGCGAGGTAGAAGATATGACATCGGATGAGAAGACGAAGGGATGAGGAAAGGTAAGGCGTAGAGGTTCCAGGGAGTCGAGGTAATGAAGTGGATATAACTGAGATGGATATCACTGAGATGGTTTGGTTAACCGATGAAAGAAGAAAAATGAATGATGAACTAAAAGAGTATACGCATGGGAGGTGGAAAGGGAGAAGGGAAGGGGGAGACCGACGATGAAGTACAGGGATGTAACGGAGAGTATATGAATGAGAGTGGTGTTAGCTGGAGCGAGGGCAGTCTGATGGTGAAAGACAGAGCAACATCGCGGCCACTCCCTTCGCGATTAAAACATCCTATGGAGAGATACATATATATATTCCATAAAACTGCAAACTGCAATGATAACACTTGCCAGGAATTCCTCAACAATCCAACTAGAAATCGTCTTTGTGGAAAACACTTCTGGGAATCATACACCAGAACTATTCCGATGATGACATCCCTACTCATCTCCAACCCTCACAACATTTTATTTCATGGCATTTTCCCCCGGGCAGCGTCCCAATCCGGCGCTAGTTAATATTGCAGGTTAAAGTGCAGGTATTATCCGAATCGACTCGTCAATATCGCATTATCAAAATAAACCTTCGCTCTCTCTATATATAATCTTCGTAAACTGGGAAAGTTGATGTTGTTCGGGCTGGTGGGCTTTTTACTCTATCTAGATTTACGTATTAACCTCTTTGTACGGGTATGTGTTCCCTATGTTTCTCTCTATATATATCTGTTAATCCCTAGCTTATCTGTCTACCTCAATTAGTATCTGTACATAGTTTTGTCAATATCGGTTTTTTAATGCATCCAGTAATGACCAGGGTGCTTGTTCCCAGGGGCCAGTAGTGTGTTCTCGCGCCAAGAGATGACTCCACACGCCCACACACCTTCACACGACACCACTTGAGTACTACTACCTATTGCTGTACTGTAATGTTTCGTAAACAGATCACTGTGTAGTGACTTAGACATCTTTCTCATCATATCCAGTTATGCCCAGCGTCTCTCCTGTTCCCTTCCTCTTCCTCTTCATCGTCGTCGGCGATATCTTCGCCATTTCGAATTCGTCCCCGATCTCTCTCTCTCTCTCTCTCTCTCTCTCTCTCTCTCTCTCTCTCTCTATCTATCTATCTATCTATCTATCTGTCTATCTATCTATCTATCTCCATCTCTCTTGTGTGCGCGAGAGTGTTGTGTGGGGTGTACTGGCGACCTCAGAGCTGGACAATGTAAATCACTCTAATTACCCTCACCATCAACCAAATTACCTCTAACAGCACCTCACCCACTGCTATTACTCCCACACCCACCCTCCTCTCCTAACCCTTCACTTGACCTCACCAAACAGCACCTTACCCACTAGTAGTTCCCCAACACTTCCTCACATGACCCTTCACTTAACCAGAGTTCAGCTGAACTGACCTGACCTGACCTGACCTGACCTCACGCAAACTGGCTAAACTCAAGCCAGTCAACCAGAATGCAACTCAAGTCACCGCTAGAACCCTTAACGTCGACCTTTCCCTAAGTCTGACCTGGTCTGACCTGACCTGTTCTAGCCGAACCTCATCTGACCTAATCTAGTTGAACTGACCTGACCTAGCCTAATCTAACATAGCTAAGCATCAGCTCAGCCAGTGCTTGAACCCACACACTGATCTTTCCTCAATCCGAACCTAACCTTACCTGATCTCATGTACCCTAACTCTCGACACAGAATAATCTAACATGACTTCATTCATTATGTATTTTAACCATACTTATCATGACCTGATATGATCGAAACTTATCCTCGGCTATGTTCGCCACCTCTCCCTTCAACACATATACCACCTAATTCTTAAATTAACCTAGGCTGCCTTGACGTGACCTGATCTGGCCAAAGTTAATCTGCCCTAACATTTACACCTGCCTGGATGTGACAGGATCTGATTTAACGGCACGGCACTTCAACCAATGTTATCACCCTCACACCTCCTTCCACAGTATTTAACCATATCTGATCTTGATTTGATCTACCAGTGGTCGGTAACTCGAGTCTGTGAATCGCTGTAATGTACAAAAATTGGAAACTGAGGGCAAATATAGCATTATACCACAAACAAGACCACCAAACAAATGCACCATGTTTTCTAGCACATACTATAATTATCACAGCAGTGAAAGCAACGCAGAAATACTGTAGATAAAGTATACTGTATCGACAAAGGTTCCAAATATCCCGTTAGCTTACATAATCAGTATTTCTAAATCGCAAAAGAATTTAACTGCATCTTTCCTAAAGAATTATAGTTCTTAAAACATACTTGCATCACACCGTACCCTGACCTACTCTAACCCACATTAGATGTACCTCCCACGAGCACCATTAAGACCCATACACTGACCTTTCCCTGTCACCTGACCTAACCCAACTAATCTACCCTAATATAATCTAACCTAGCATTACCTAATTTTTACAAAACCTAGCCTAACCTAACCTACCAGCACTTCCACCAGCTCCACAATGACCCCTACATCAACTTGTTCTGAGCCTTCACCTGACCTGACCTGACCAAACCTAACTTAAATCTAATTTAATGCACCCTATCTTAAGAAACTTTAACCTAAATTAATCTAACCTAACTCAACCTACCCTAACTTTCAAGCACTCCCACCTGCGTCGCTATGGCCCCTCCACCGCCCTCTCTCCACCTCTGATCAAATCTAACCTAAACTAACTCAACCTAACCAAGCCGTATTTAGTCCAACCTAACTTAACCTAACCTTACCCAGTCTAACCTAACCTAACTTAACCTCACCCAACCCAACCCAAACCACCGTAACTTGATCTAGCCTGACCTGACCTAACCAAACCAAGCTGAACCGAACTTAACACAACCTAACGTACCCAACCTAACTAACCTAACCTAACCTAACCTAACCTACCAGCACTTCGCACCACTGTGACCTCTACAGCGACCTCTCCTCACCCTTGACCTAACTAACCCTCCAGCCTGTCTCATTTAACCAAGCAGACAACGAGTGGGTTGCGGAGAACGCTGAAAAAAAGAGAATCAGGTTAAATGACAAACACTCTCTCTAAGTGTCTAGACCCTATAACTACCATGACCCCTTAGCTACCATGGCCCTTTAACTACCATGACCTCTTGACTACCATGGCCATGTAACTATCATGACCTCGTAGCTACTATGACACCGTAACTACCGTGACCCTGTAGCTACCCTGACTCCTTAACTACCATAACTCCTTAACTATGACGAACCCTAAGTATCGCGTCTTTTTAATTACCATGACGTCTTAACTACCATGACCCAAACTACCATAGCCCTTTAAGCATTTTACTGGTAATGTCTGGTAGTGTCATGCGATTTTATGCAACTTAGAAAAAAAGCACCTTCAAAGAGCTGAAGCCTATCTCGATTCAATCTTTCACTGGTGCACCCACTGTCATTCTATTTTACGCGGAGTAACTCCATACAATCTTATTTAACTGAGCGAAACCACTTAGAATCAAAGGCCTAACGTAGTACATGACCCCTTAACCCTTTTCCTACGAAGACGTCTCTATAATATTATTTTTGCTACCCTGAGATTTTATTCAGATTACGTAAGAACTCTTGTGGTAAACAGTTCATGAAGACTATAGCTGATTCCTCCAGTCTAAGGTCACTTCTGAACCGAATAAAATCGTCTGGTGATGGCAAGATAACTTAGAAAATATGTCACTGTGGTGAAGTAGTTGACATCCAACCAAATAATCCAGGCCGTAGTTTTCTTTGTATACCCATTCCACAACTTTCTTTATTCAGGTCATCACCAGACGATTTTATCAAGCTATGAACTTCAGGTAGTGCATAAAATCATCTAGAGATAGCAAGAAACAAATTTCAAAATACGTCCTCTTGTTGACGGAGTTAACTTCAACACACCATGACACTAGATGTAATTAACTCCTTCAATACTTTTTTTTTTTAAAGTTTAGTCTTGATGCTACCGGACAATTTTATTCAATTAGGAAAGTCCCCCTGTACAGAAGAAATTATGAACCCAATAGTAAACCCGCACCGATCAAAAAGTCTATCCTAATACGAAAAAAGTCGTGTGAAGGAGGCAAATCACAAAAATAATTAATTGGACTGCAGGAGCAAATCACCCCAACGGGACTGGCCTCTTTGGGTTTGGAAAGCATTACGAGTATGAACATGAGGGGAAAAATGTGTCTTCAGAATGCAGTAATTTTTTTTGCCGAAGCTGTGAGTACGAGAAGCAATGTATACTGAAGGACTTAAGGTTGTTTGGACTATATTATTTCAGTGCTCATGAGAACGAGCAGCAACTATACTCGTCTTACTCTAACCTGACCTAAAATTGCCATCTCTCCTACTTAACGTTGAGCTGTAACAACAGATTAACATTAAAATACGATACTGGTCATGAAGAAGTGCTCTGGAACGAATGTAGAGCCGTAGTATTGTCTTATTTTGACACTGAGCTACGTGAAATAAGCTGCACAAGGATGGAAACCTTGACCAAGTTAGGGTAACTAAAGCGAAAAAAAAGAAAGGTGGTTTTAAATGCACTCTTGTTTGGGGGGTTAGTTATGAGGACAAGAACAATAAAAGGATGGTTTATAATACAAGCAAGTATTTTTGGCAGAGATCGTAGTACCGAACAGAAGATTCAAAGTAGCGGGGCGGGGGGAGGAGATATGAGTCTATTACTATTCTTTCTTTTTGCATGGATTATAAGTATGATATATATTTAAAAAAAATGGAGTGTGTGGTTTGAATGCACTCTTTTTTCTTTTCGCATTACCAAGAGTGATGGGCCTGAAAAAGAAAGATGAAAAACGGCCTTTGGAGACCTTATCCTTTTATGACTAAGAATATGAGTATAAAAGGCATAAAAAAAAGTGAATTTGAAATGTACGTTTCTTCCTAAATTATGAGCACCAACACAAAAGCCACTAGCCAGATTACTAAACATGAAATAAAACTAAACATTTCAAGATAGCGCTGGGGTTAGCACTGGGGTATTTTCATAACATTATAGCATAAGATTACTCTGCTAATATTGCATTACTTTCCTAATATTTTCAGCACAAGATGCAAACAAAGAACAAGGTGGATTAAGAAAAAACTTTGGGGGGAGGAGGGAAAGCAAGTTTTATGAGAAAAAAAGAAAAAGGTATTGGTTCAGGAATACACTTTTGTTCGTGTGTGTGCGTGTGTGTGGGAGAGAGGGGTGGGAAGGCTGGGTTTATGAGCACAAAAAACGAGAAAAAAGGGTGTTGTTTTGGAATGCACTATATGTACCCCCCTCCCCCCCTCCTCTAAACACGCCTGGACACTGTGTTGATCTGACGACGGTGGCATTGACTCGTTAGCCGGACATCCAGTGACATGGCCCCCGTCTATGTCCTCTACCCCCACTCCCTTCCACCCTCTCCCGGCCCACTTTTCCTACCCCCACTCCCCTCAACCCTCTGCCTGTCCGCTCTTCCGGGCCCACTCTCCCTACCCACCTCCTTTCATCCTCCCCCAGCCTGCTCTATCTACTACAGCCCCCCCCCCCCGCGCCACGCTTCCTATCCCCCACCACACCCCCCCCCCCTCCCCCGGCCCATTCTTCCTATCCCCTCCTCTCCCCCCTCCCCCGACCCACTTTTCCTCCCCAACCGGACACCCATCCCATTCCCACATCTGTGTCCTCTGCTTCCTCGTCTCCCTCGACCACCTCCCGACCCCTTCTTCCAGCATGATCCCTCTCCACCCACCCACTACCCCTCCTCCCCTCCTGTCCTAACAACCTCTACCCTCTTTTTTCATCCCCAACCATATAAGGCCGCAGTTCCCCCACCCCCTCTCCCTATCCTCATCCCTCCCCAATCAGTCACTCTCCCATTTCCTCGTCTGGGTCTTCCTTTCTTTCCCTCCCCCTCCCCTCCAAGCCACTCTCCCTACCCCCATATCTTAACCAGTCACCCTCCCCATATACCCCCATTTGAGGCCTCCTCTTACCCCCATTTCCTATAGTACCTGCCCCCTTCCTCTCTATCCCCTACCATGTCCATCCACAACTCCTTTCCTCCCTTCCCCATTAGTCCCTTTCCCCGCGTCTGAGTATCGCTCCCCTATCGTCCTCTCCTATCCTGGCTGCTCTCCCCTCTGCCTATCTCTTACCTTATCAGCACCCATACCTCTATCTGAGTTTTGATCCCCCCGCCCCTCTCTATGCCTACCTCCTCCCTCATACGTACAGTACATAGCTCCTCTCCTCCCCTCCTTCCCTAGCAACCCCCATAAAGCCTGCCTCCTCCCACAGATTCCTCCTCCTTACAACCTACTACCTTCCCCAATTCATTCTGATTCCTCCCCTCTTCTCGACCGCCCCACACACACTCATGGCTTCGTACCTCTTCCTTACAACATCGCGTCGTATTCAAGAGGAAGATTGTGACTTTGCAAAATTTGATCCATGTAGTCAACAGGCATTACAGTAATATTAAGTCTCCTTCTTTCTTCCTTCCTTCCTCCTTTCTTTCCTTCTTTCCTCCTTTCTCTCCCTATTCCCGTGACTTCAGCCCAGGCATCCCTCCTCACCCACCTGCTCTTCCCTTTCTGAATGCTCCTCCCCCTCATGTCTTTAACCTCTCCCTCTCCATCTGTCTTGTAGGACTCTTAACCCCTCTACTACGATGAAATCCTTTTGTAATAAATTCTTGTTACCACCAGACGATTTATCTTAGAAGAAAACCCTGGTGAATGAAGAGATATATATATATAAGCCAAATCTATCTCTTCCAACTAGAAAAGTCTATTCTTAGTCTTACGATGGCAGAAATAAATAGGACGTCACCAAACTAAAGGAGTTAATCTTCCTCTACCACCTACTCTAGTGTCTCTCAACATTTATCTCCCTACCAAATTACTCCTTTCTCTATCTTTCCTCTTGCCCCTCCCTCAGTTTGTCTTCCCCCATCAATCTCTCCCCTTCGCCATCCTCCCACTTTTCACTCTCTCTCTCTCTCTCTCTCCATTTCTTCCCCCTCAACTCTCCCCAATCCATACCTCCCCCATTTACCTCCAGTCGAATCTCCGTTGCTCCTTCTCCCGCTCCCCCAACTCTCTCCCTGCACATAACTTCCCCCTTCCCCTACTTTCCTTCTATCCACCTTCTCCCTCCCACCTCCTTTCTACCTTTCCTCTTTCTCCTCACTTTTTTCTTCCCATTTCTTCCGCCTCAGTTCTTC
The DNA here is from genome assembly GCA_018397915.1 of Birgus latro. Taxonomy (NCBI): domain Eukaryota; kingdom Metazoa; phylum Arthropoda; class Malacostraca; order Decapoda; family Coenobitidae; genus Birgus; species Birgus latro. Next base: position 1,855 of record JAGKTI010035809.1, on the reverse strand, counting down.
ACATCCCATACCTTTTCCCTCTACCTTAGTTCCCTTCCTCACGGTTCCTCTTTTCCCAATATCCCCTACTCACTCCTACCTCTCCCTCTCCCCTCAACTTTCCTTTACCCCTCTTCTCTCCTCCCGCTTCCCCTCTACTCCTCTTCTCTCCTCCCACCTTCCCTCCACCCCTCTTCTCTCTTCCCACCTTCACTTCCCCTCTATCCCTTTTCTCTCCCCTCAATTTCACCTTCCCTCTCCCACCGCATCCAGGGCAATGTTTTCCGGCAGATGATGATGTCGTGCGTCCATTACAACGCCTCCGATCAGCTCTCTTTGCCTCTGTCAGACTCTAAATTATCACACTCTATTTTCGGGGCTTTGGATCGGCTATAACGTTAATTTTAGTTGAGGCTGATCTGGCATCGTTATACTCAGTTTACTACGGTTTCATTAAATTAGTTTGATTTTATTTTCTTTGGTTTTGCTGGGTTCGATTTGGTTTCGTTTTGCTGGGTTCAGTTTGGTTTGGTACTCGCGTTCAGCCTTTCATTACCGGGAGTCTGCTACATTTTCAGTATCTTATATCTGTGTTACATCTGCTACATCTCTGTTATATCTCCATCACCTCATCTATATCTGCATCACCTCTTCGATCTCCGTGTTATATCCGCAAGACATCTGCTGCTTCTGTGTTGCTTCTGTTATATGTGTTGTACCTGGATTGCCTCCCTGTGCTATATCTACATTACTTCTGTTATCTCTGTGTTACCTTTGTTATCTCTGTGTTACCTCTGCTATCTGCATATTATACCTGCATTATCTCTACTATTTCTGTGTCATATATGCATAACCTCTTATCTGTGTTACCTCTGCTGTCTCTGTTAAATCTGCATTAACTCTGCTATCTCTGCATTAGGTTACCTGTGCCATCTCGGATATACATTTGCATTATTTCTGCTATCCCGGTGTTACATTTGCATTTCCAATCCTTTCTCTGCATCACCTCTTCTATCTCAACGTTATATCCACATTACCTCTGCTATCTCTGTGTTACCCATTTCTGTATTATATCTACATTACCTCCGCGTTACTCCTTATCAGTGTCGCTGACTCAGGTACCCACGCACGGTCTTGCTCCTCAGTACTAAAGCTTACCTGTGGAAGAAATCCACCAGTCACACACAGTACAACAAAGCTAACAAAAATAAGTCAGAGGGATATGAAAAAAATGTAGAAACAGTAGCAGTAGCTGTAGTACTAGAAGTAGTAGTAGCTGTAGTAGTAGTAGTAGTAGTAAAAATAATAACAATAATAATAGTATATAAATAACAATATACCAGAATACAACAAAACTATACACTGTGTTTCATTTATCAGGATATTTGTTCGATCCAAAGGAAAACGATACAAAATGCCATTGTTTCTGTATTTTGTTTTCGCAACCTAATATCATCACACGAGACGTACAGCACAATCTGTTGCGTGTACAAGAACTGCTTGGCCTCAGGGAAAGGATTGAACCTACGCCCCCATCTGGATAGAAAAAAAAGTAGGCAAATAACACATCATATTTTCCTTCGTTATAACTGTTTAGTGCTCAATATGTAATAACACTAGCAACAGTCTAGATTACTAAACTGTCTCTGTAATAATTTTATGTATATAGTACAAGAAACATTTTATTTTTTTCATCCTGATATACCACATCTACATCCTCACGAAGCTATAAACAAAATCAGCAGTTCAGAGTAGCTTGTTCAACAGGAAATACATTAGACAATGTTTCAGAGACAAAATGAAGCTATTTTATATGAATGCCTTTATTTTGTGGGAGCGCACACACACACACACACACACACACACACACACACAC
>JAGKTI010035808.1:0-11184 GCA_018397915.1 Birgus latro | reverse complement strand
TAATCAATCTACTCACTCTTTTTCTAAAATGTGTGTTGCACACAATCATGTCCATAGCCTCCCCAAACTCGAGTATTCTTTCCCCTTCTGCATTCCTCACACCATATGCACATCCTCCATGGACTCCTTCATAACCTTGAGCTGCTTCACCAACATGACCATTTAAATCCCCTCCCAAAACCACTACCTCATCACCACCCATACAACCCAATATAGGTATTAAATCATCCCAAAATCTATCCTTCTCTGCATCATCCAATCCTACCTGTGGAGCATATGCTGATATAACTGAAATCATTAGAGAGTAAATTTTGGAAAACATAGGGCATAAAAAAAAGGTAAGACCTGGATATATTATTTCCCTTAATAAATAAATGCATTCATTTAAGAGCCCTGGCTACTGCCTCCCTCAGCTCTGGGCTTGGATCAGGGTGGGTCTAAATTAGGGAGCGTGACTGTACAAGCTGGATCCTATAATGAGGTCCCTGGTGGAAATGTCCCTTCCTGCACTGACACAGGTGAGGTCAAACAGGAATTACACCTGACCTGTCTGGTGGTGTTCCCCCCTTTCACTCTTGGGAAATCCCCGCTTACAATCCACCCCATCCCACCTCCCCTTTACCCCACCTCCCACACACACACACACGCACGCACAAAATGGAGCCCTTGTACTGTCAATTTGTCATTCCCTCTCTCCATCTTGACCACTGAAGATGGTGGCAGTGTCCACCGAAACTGTTTGGTACATATATTCTTTGTCTTCAAGTGTGGGTTTTATTTTCCGTCTTTGACTACACTTGGCAAAGAAGTAACTGAAAAGGGTTAGGGATCTTTACGAAGAGCCTTGGTCACGAATCTCCTTGGTTACTACTCAAAATTGCCCTCCCAGTCTGACTACACTTGGCCCTAGAGAGCTGAAAAAGTTATACACCTAACCCGCCACAAAAGCCACATGGAGGCAGCAGGCATAAATAATAATAATAATAATAATAAATAATAATAATAAATAATAATAATAATAATAATAACAGAAGGTTTTGGCATATTCACCTGTTAAGTATCCAAGTAAATGTCCCCCAAAGTGATGGTTGTGGTAGTGTGGTAGCACTCTCTCTCTCATGGTGGATGCTGGAGAGGATGCCCACACATTGCTTCACCTCCAGGTCCTTCTTTTCTTCACTGTCAGGCTGCCCTCTCCCCAACTCACACCCCTGAAAAAGAAAAGCCTTGTAAGCCATCACACACACACACACACAAATCCATAATAACCATGAATATGCAAAAATTGAAAGCCAAAATTCCACACATATACCCCAGTCTCCACACACCCCAATCACACACACACACACCAATCTACACCCCCACACCCAAAATCTACACACACACATACCCAAAACCTTCACACATACACACCCCAAAATCTACACACACACACAGCCCAATCTACACCCACACACCCCACCCAAAGTGCACACCCAGCTCTGCCCTGCTATTTCCGTACCATTGCAATCACCTGAGGCAGCTGTAGAAACACTGAGGCAAGTTACATCAATTCAACTCAATATCCTCACCAACGAGGCAATTAATGGACAGAAAGGTACCACTGCAATCACCTGAGGCAGTTGTAGAAACACTGAGGCAAGTTTCATATGTCTTAGCCAAACTGTGCTCCTTCACCAGTGATTGCTGCAGCCTGACTGACCCAACCCCACATTCCCTCCCTCCCTCCACTAGTTTCCTCCACCACCTCCCTCCATTCACACCCCCTCTTTCCTCCACCTCTCTCTCTCTCTCCATTTCTCTCTTTCTTTCCTTCCTTTTTTCCTCCTTTCCTTTCCTTCCTCCTCCCTGAAAAGCACTCTTCCTCCAGTCCTCCTCCCTTCCCTCCACCCCCACTAGTTCTCTCCTCCTCCCCTTGTTTCCTCCACCTCTCTCTCTCTCTTACCTTTTCTTTCCTTCCTCTCTCCTTGTCTCTCCATCTCTTGTTATCAATCTTCCTTCCTTCCTCCTCCTTAAAAAACATGCTTCCTCCATCCACCATCCTTCCACCTCCATCGCTCCTTACCTCCTCTCCCCCCCTCTCCTCTCCATCTCCCTCCCTCCTCCTCTCTCATTCGTTCTCTGTTTCTAGAATATTCGATAGTTTAGACACACACACGCAGACGCAAATGCACACACACACACAGAGACGCAAATGCACACACACACACAGAGACGCAAATGCACACACACACACAGGGAGATGCAAATGCACACACACAGATTATAACAATAGGGTGATGACGATGGTTACACCGATAATAATGACTGAATGAACAGGATTATATCACCACTGCAATTACCACCACCAATCACCACCACCACATCATCATCACTGCCACCACCAGTTTCCCTCACCTCCCTCCCATCACACCCCTTCTTTCCTCCCCCTCTCTCTCTCTCTCCTTTCTTGCTTTTCCTCCTTTTCTTTCCACCTCTCGTCTTTCTCCTCCCCTCCACCGATTCCTCCCCCTCACCATGATCTATTATCGATAATAACTATACAATAAAGATACTACGTTAAATTAATGCAAGTGACACTACAACTGCTTGACACAGCCTAGGAATAAATGTTATCCAGAAATATATATATTTTTTTTATCTAATACTGGGATTGCATAATGTTCCCTGGGCCACATCACCCGCCGCCACTCACATATCCTAACTATTCCCCCATTACGGCCTCCAGCCCCCCTTAACCTACCACAAACAAGGCTGCAGCACTCACCTCTCTTGAGGGAGAGACATAATCCATGACAGCGTGTAAACCATGGCCAAAATACACGAAATTTGCCGCCACTTGCTAATGGCGTCCAGTCAAGCGGCGGAATAACACAGTGGTCTGCCTGCCACCACCCACATTCCACACCAACTCCCAATCTCTCTTGTCCTCCACCTTGTCTTGGCTGCAAGTCATTAGCAACAACACACCGCACTAAATACTCATCTTTCACACCTGCACCACCACCACAAAAAAAGCCAACCACCCAACGACCTACTTCCACCGGCGCACCAACAAAGGCGATCCTGAGGCCGCGCCAGCCCGGGAAATTTAAAACCTTAATAGCTAAACCAATTTTCTGCCCAGTACTGTATGTTTGTTGGACAATATATGTGTAAGACTGGCTGGCCTGTGTTTTTGAGCCCTGTTCCTCTGGTTGCATGCTCTAGACCCGGTCTTGAAAAGAACCCCAGATCAGTTCCTCATACTCAGGAAGCAAGAGGTTGAGCCTCGAGTATGTAGCATAACACACCTTACTATTGCCATATCTCATCTTGAATACTGAACTATTGCAAGAAATTAGTACTAAAATATGCTGCTAGTCACGAAGAAGTGCCTTGGAAAGTGTAGTGCTGTAGCATTTTCAGTCACAGCCATAGGAAATTAGCTGGTAAAGGACAAAATCTGGGCCAGAGAGAGAGAGAGAGAGAGAGAGAGAGAGAGAGAGAGAGAGAGAGAGAGTATGATTTCCTATAAGACAACCCACATCTAATACAAGCACTAATTGTTCCCCCTGTGTGGCAGGACATTTAAATCAGTATCTATCTGTCTAGCTATTTATCTATCAACCCATCTATCTATCTATCATGTCAGAAGATGGCCAGGGAAGAATTGCTCCTCATACATGCTACTCTCACTCCCTCAGCCACTCCTCTTCCTCCTCTCTCACTATATTACAACTCTCTTCTACATAACAGTGTCTCCCTCTTCCTTATATTTAAATACTGTACATTAAGGAACAAGGAACTGACAATTACAGAAAATATCAGTGAAGTCCAATGGCCTTGTCCAGCATCGTGCCTTCCTTTCTATCATCCTCCTTTCCTTCCTGCATTCCCTCCTGCCTTCCTTCCCTCCTTCATTACTTCTCCCCTCCTTTTTTCCTTCCTTCACTCCTCCCCTCCTTTTTTCCTTCCTTCACTCCTCCCCTCCTGCCTTCATTCCTCTCATTTATCAAATCATGTATAAAGGAAAGTCTGTTTGCCACATGCTGCTTAAATCATGTTGTTTTGTGCTTTGTAATACACACACACACACACACACTCTCTAAATATGTTTGATGCAAAAATACAAAGGAGAATTACAAACAGACTCTTGCAGGAAGCTACAAGAGGAATTAAATAAGCTTCATGAATGAAGCAACAAATGGCAAATGGAATTTAATGTGGACAAGTGTCATGTAATCAAGTTTGGTAAAAGTGATAAAAGACCAGACTGGGATTATAAGTTAGGAAGATCAACCCTACACATATCAGAAAGGAAGAAGGACCAAGGAGTGATTACCAATAACAGACTACCTCCAGATGACCACATCAGTGAAAAGGTACGTAACATGTATACTATCAGTCTACTGCCAGATGCCTTAATTCCATAAGGAGTGGCCACAAACAAATGGTCTCCATGCTGCCCTGTCCCCCTGCCATTTCATTGCCCTGCTCCCAGCTCCTCTCTCATATACCTCTCCACTCCATCCCTCCATCTCATGTATACACTGGTTGTTAATATGAAAATAGCATTCACATATATAAATGAAGACATGCTGAGAATGACAACAACATCATTTTCAGACCAACCCTGGCGTATGCATCAATAGTCTGGAATCCTCATCTCAAAAAACACATTGATAAGATTGAAAATGTACAAAGGGCAGCTACAAGATGGGTACCAAGCTTAAGGGATTTAAGCTATGAAGAAAGACTAAAAAAATTAAATCTAGCAACACTAGAGGAGAGAAGGAAAAGAGGAGACATGATTATGCTATACAAATGCATCTCAAGGAAAGACAAAATATACATAAATGAATATATAATCTATGGGGAAGCATCAGCACGAGGACACTGCAAAAAATCTGCATAAAAAAGAGGTGATGATGACATAAGGATATTCAGTTTCCCAAATAGGGCAACTGATCAGTGGAATGAACTGCTGAATGAAATAGTGTGTGCCAAAACTATTCATACATTTAAGGACATGTATGATAAAAATGGTTTAATATACGGGACAGTACGAGATTGACTCATTTCTGTAAAGATATAATTAGGTAATAAGAATAATAAGGTTAGAACACACACACACTGCTACTTCTTGCAATGATTACCAACCATATGAAAAAAAAGTGATACTGAAACAACCCTGACTTGCAATGACAACTGCCTGTGTATGTTTGTGTGCTATGACAGTGGTTGATGGAGAGGGGGATGTTAATGTATGGGGTGGAAAATCTATCTTTTGGATGCCATAACCTCATAAAGGGTAACCACACAATGCCTACATGTCACCCTGCCCTCTGTCATTTGGCTGGCTTCTCTCGAACTCACAGTCCCTCTCTCATATACCTCTCCATCCCATCTCTTCATCACATTCTCAGTCTCCCCCTCCCCCACTCCACCTCACTCACATACACTCTTCTAGTCAGTCTCTCATTCTCCATCCCCTCCACAAGACCAAACCACATCAAGGTATTTCTCCTAATGCCTTCTCCTTCACTCACACCAGCAATACACTGCTCCTTCACCTCCTCACCTGTCTGCCTGTCTCTGCTCAGTTCACTTGCTGCTTTCAGATAACTCAGTGTGGAAAAGCAGCTCAGTTTTTCCTTCTCTGTAGTGAGGTGAAGGCATAACAGCTACTGCACACTTCAACAAGGATCTATCTATCTATAGCCCGATGCCCTAATCCCGCAAAGNGCAGACAAAACGCCTCCAAGTCGCTCTGTCACCCACCATTTGCCTAACCTCCCTCCAGCTCATTCCCCCCTCTCCCTCATATACCTCTCAACTCCATCCTTCCACCTCATTCTCAGCCTTCCCCTCCCTCCACCCCACCTGAATACACCCTCTTAATCAGAGTTTCATTCTCCATTCTCTCCACATGTCCAAACCACCTCAGTGTATTTCTCCTATTCTTCTCAACCACATCCACATCCACCCCACAACATTCCTTCACTTCTTCATTTGTCAACCTGTCCCTCCACATGCTCCTCTCAAGTAACTCATTACCACTGCTCTCACTCTTGACCTGTTACCCTCTAGCAAGGTCCATGCCTTGCTTCCATACGTCAGGGTAGGGATCACGATACTATCATGCAGTGACTTCTTGACTTCCATACTCACCTCCCTATTTCTCATCACCACTTTCAATGAACCAAGATCCTTCCTTCCCTGCTGTACCCTTTCAAGTATTTTATCCCCAAAACTTCCATCCTTACTCATCACACTACCCAAGTGCTTGAATGCACTCACATTCTCCATATCCTCACCATCCAACCTCACTGTGCATTCTGTGACTTCATTCCTCTCAAACACCAGAACTTTACTCTTGTTTACATTGACTTTCAGGTTCCTCTTCTTACACACTGTCCCAAATTCATTCACCAAACCTTGCAACTCCCCTTCATCTTCACTCAACAATACTGTATAATCAGCAAACAACAACACCGGAATCTTCCACATCTCGCCCTCATTCATTAGAGCCAACCTCACATCCACTGCCCTACCTTGCACCTCCTTTACAACCCCATCCATGTATATATTAAACAGCCATGGAGACATCACACAACTCTGTTTCAGTCCCACTTTCAGATCAAAGAACTCACTCAGCTCACCATCCACTCGCACAGTAGCCCAAGCTCCTTCGTACATGCTCTTCACAGCACTCAACAATTTCCCCTCCACTCCATATATTCTTAATACCTTCCACATACCTTGCCTATCTATTCTATCATAAGTTTTCTCCAAGTCCATGAAGGCAGCATACACTTTCTTTCCCTTCTCTAGATACTTCTCCACTAAACATCTTTGAACAAATATCTGATTTACACACCCTTTTCCCTTCCTAAATCCCCCTTGTTCTTCTCCACCTAACTCCTCTGTTATATGCCTAACCCTGTCAATAAGTATTCTACCATATTTCTTTCCGGTCACACTAAGAAGGCAAATACCCCTATGGTTACCACACACTTCTCTCTCCCCTTTTCCTTTATATAAATGAACAATTATACCTGATTTCCAGTCCTCTGGAACCCTTCCCTCTTCCCAAGCCAATCTACACAACTTCCATATCCATTCCACAGCAATCTCACCCCCATACTTCAGCATTTCACCACACACTCCATCAATTCTTGGGGCCTTTCCCATCTTGATCTTCTTTAATGCTTCCACTACTTCCACCCTACTGATCTCTTCCTCCCTCCTCTCACCTCTTCTTCTCCCAGCCATTCCCCAACCACTTATACTCACACTGCTCTCACTTTCTACATTCAACAAATCCTCAAAGTGCTCCTTCCATCTCTTCAATTTCTCTCTCTTCTCCACCAGCAATCTATTATTCCCATCTTTCACTCCCCTACTATATCCCCTTTCACACTCCCTTACTTTCTTTACCTCCTTCCAAAACAATTTCTTACTCTCCCTTCACTTTACACTCAGATTCCTCCCAAACTCCTCATCCACTTTCTTCTTACTCTCCTTCACCTCTCTCCTCCAGCTCACATATACCTCTCTCTCATCTTCTCCCCTACCTCTGCTCACTAGCCATTCACTATATGCCCTCTTTTGTTCCGCAGCTTGTTTCATCTCATCATTCCACCATGCTGTCCCTTGCACACCCCTGCATCTCCTCCTCACTCCACAAACCATCTCACACACTGTGTCTATCTCTTCCATGAAAATCTTACATACATCTTCCACCCCTTCCATCTGCTCTAACTCATACCTTCCCAATCTTTCTTCCACTATGCTCTTATACTCTGCCATTTTCTCATTATCTTGTAACTTCTCCACTCTTCTCGCAGGAGCTAATTCCTCCTGTCTTTCCCTTAGTCACTTCACCCACTTTCTTTCCAGCCCTATCTTGGCCATCACTAAGTGATGGTCTGTGATTCCATTCCCCCACCCTCTTGCATCCAACACTTGTCTTCTCATTCGCTCACCCACACACACACATAATATACCATTGTCTTTCGTTCAACAAGTTCACCATTCATCCTCCTCATGACTCTCCATGAATACCTGTGGATCATCTTGTGCCGAAAGTAGATGTTGCCTATTGCCAACCCTTTACCAGTTAAGATGTTCACCAAGGCACTACCATTCCCATCCACCTCAGCTGGCACACACCACTGACCAACCACTCCATCCACATATGCATTCCCAACTTTGCCATTCATGTCTCCAATCAAAAACACTCTCTCGCTCCTCTCAAATTTGTGCATACATGCTTCGACACTTGCCCAAAACTCATCTTTCACTCTTGCCACTCGGTCCTCTGTCAGCGCATACCCACATACAATTGCCCAAGCTTGTGTACCTAGTTTCATCCTCACTCATACAATCCTTGCACCCACTGTTCCATACTCTCTTATTATATTCTCCTTCCACTTCTTGTTTATCATCAGACATACTCCCTCTCTTGCCCTCTCATTCTCATGAACTCCTGCATATATTCCTAAACCATATTCCCATTCTCTCACCCTTTCACCTTTCCATTTAGTTTCAGTCAGTCCACATACATCCATTCTTGCATCCTCAAGCACCTGAACAATCTCTCTCTCTTTCACTTCATCATTAACTCCTCTCACATTCCATGTCCCCACCCTCAGAATGTCCTTTGTCCATTCCTTAGTCGTCAACGTATGGTCCTGGTCCGAGGCGCTTTATTCACTTGTTTAGTTAGTTCTTTTTACGGGGTGGAGCACTAACCCACCACCAACCCTTTTAGTCGCCTCATACAACAAGCAGGGATACCGGGTAACTGAAAATGGAAATACTAAGTTTAATGACCATCCAATAGTTTACTTTTTTTTCTCCCCTCAATATCCTGTTAGCTGAGGAAGTATGGTGGTTGCAAGAATGGTCTTCACTGGGTTTGCCACTACCTTGGTGTTTTGTAAACACCTGCTGTCCAACAATCACAGACAGTTACAAACTTACCTTGACTTTCAATGAAGTTGTATTGCTCACAGTCACTTGAACTAGTCACTGTTAGCTTTCCTAAAATTAGCTTAGCACCAGACCCCTACACCACTGGTGGGCTAACATTGCTAGAAATTGTGTGATTTTGCTGTAAAGATCTGTAGTGATTTTTTTTTTCCCCAGGTGTGTGTGACGATACGAATGTGTGCGTGTGGATGAGTAAATTGGAAGTGTGTCATCCTGTCTCGGCCACCTCCCTTTCTTAGGGGGAAGCAGCCTAGGTATATAGATAGACAGATAGTGTGTAAGTGATCAGCTTAACATGGTGATCATATCAAAAAACAAACTACCAATCCATGGCCACGTGGTCTGAGGTTTTCTGAGGAACACACCATCAAGTACTAAAGGACAGTGGGGAAACAGCACTGGAGTACATGTAGTGTTGGGAATGGTGCTCTAGTAGATAAACATGTGGCTGCTTGGACTCTGCAACTCTACATATGGCTGGAACATGGAAAATTTACGTGGGGTGGAATGTGACCGGACTTGCTTAATAAAGCAAATACAGTAATTCAGACGTTTAAAAAATCCTATGACCAACTGTATGGTGTCCTATGAAATACTGAGTGGATGTAACCTTAAGGTACTGAATCTCTCTACAGTTTTGCTCAGACTTTTGGATTCTCCCCCCATTAAGTGGGGAAGTATGTTATATGTAATATATCAAACAATAAAGGCAACAATTTCCTTCAAGAGACTTGTGATAAATTTCCAAAACTACCTACAGTCCATTAGAACTCCTTACCCTTGCACATGACATGTTCCCCAAATAACTTTTGTACAAGAGACTCCAGTATTAATCCTTTCATGGCTGATACTGGATTCACTTTCAGATAAGCTTGGGGCCACATTTTTTGTTCTCTCTTTCTCTCCCCTACCCTGGGTCTACACTCTCTCCTAATTACAAGACACTTACTGTACTGTACCTTACTCTTCCTAGCTACCCAACTCTGTGTTACCTTATTTCAGTCTCCCTAGCTACCCACCCCTGTGTTACTTTACTCACACACTCTCCCTAACTACCAAACTAGGTGTTACTTTACTCAAATAGTCTCCCTAGCTACCCAACTCAGTGTTACCTTACTCATTTAGTCTCCCTAGCTACCTATGTACTGATCATAATTCTTCAAAGTTAACCTTACTTCCACTATATACAAACAGGATGGAGAAAAGATCTGCATTACCTGCATAACATGTGAATGCTAACTCTGGCTATGTAGGCGGGTGGGATGTATGGTGATCCATCTCTGAGGGTGGCATCTGAAAGACAACCCAGAGTGGAAGGGATCAAGAAGTTTGTAAAACTTATTTACAGCTACATGCCTTAGTCCCAGAAGGGGTGGCCACAAAATAATAACCTATGTCACTGTCCCCATCCCTCCTCAACCTTGGTCTCCCCCTCCCCCTCACTCACACATTCTCTTGCAGTCAATAATCTCAGCCATCAACATTATGAATTAGCAAGATGGATAATCAACATCTATTACTAAATAGCAAATGAACAGCAACTTCACTGATATGGACATGTGGCATGCTCCTCTTGGGGACAATCCTGGTCATAGGGTGATTGATGGCCAAGAGAAAGCTGCGAGTGCAAACATCAAACTGGATGTCACAAATCTCCTAGTTGGAGTAAGTTGATCATTCCTGTCAGGAGTTACTTGGGACGGGAAGAGTTGCAGCTGGTTGACTTGAATGGGAGAACCCTTGTGTGTGTGGTGTCAGAATGTTATATTGTTGTTGTTGCTACTGCAGTCCTAGGCTCATCTCAATACAAGCCTGGTGCACTGCAGGCTGAAGTTGTCCCTTTTCCTGCAGTTCACCATTCCTTTGTGGGCTTGAGAGGGAGTTGAAGAGATGTTTACATAACTGGGGGCTCTCTCACATGAGGCTGTCTCTATACCACTCACTGAATGGAGGTGCAAAGGGTAATGAAACACTCATTTCGTTTTTTTTAAAGGCTGCAACATGCTTGCATGCGTCGGCCTTTTTGGATTGGAGCGTGTAGCATTTTATGACCGGATGCCCTTCCTGATGTCTACCAATGACCCTTGGGTGGATTCGATCCTCCGACCCTACGGCCAGAGCGGAGCGCTCTAACCCACTGAGCCACACTAGACATGAATAAATCTGTATATTTTAATAACTAAACTATGAAGTAAAAACTGTGAC
>JAGKTI010035806.1:0-11185 GCA_018397915.1 Birgus latro | reverse complement strand
TCCGCATTCCTCACACCATATGCACATCCTCCATGGACTCCTTCATAACCCTGAGCTGCTTCTCCAACATGACCATTTAAATCCCCTCCCAGAACCACCACCTCATCGTCACCCATACCACTTACTACGCGTATTAAATCATCCCAAAATCTATCCTTCTCTGCGTCATCCAATCCTACCTGCGGAGCATATGCTGATATGACTGAAACCAACCTCTGCCCGACCAAAATTTTCACTACTATTATCCTATCACTTACTCTCATGACATTCATGACATACTCCACCCATTTCTCCGCAACCAACACACCCACACCCCCATATCCGTCAGTTCCCCCCTGCCAAAACAACTTATAGTAGCAATCCTTCCCAGCAATCTTTCTGGCTGATCCACCCCTGTACCGGACTTCCTGCAGACATGCCACATCCACCCACCTCCTACTAAATGCCTCAACAACTTCCCCTGCTCTTCCTCTCAAACTTCCCACATTCCACGAACCCACCCTAAACCCCCTGGGTGATTTGCTGTCGTCAGGCTTGCTTTGGTGCTTGTTTTTCTTCATAGTCATAGTCGATAAGATAAAGGGGGGTAAACATTCCAAAGGCCCGACCCATTGCACAGACCCAGGTCCAGGCAATGGATCTGGGACCCCTAGCCCACCAGCTTACTAGTGGCTGTGGTAGTGGCCTCGGGGCACCCTGCCAGGACACCTGCAGGGACACCCTCCAAGCGCGGCTTGGCACTGCAACTGCCCCGCCATTATACACCCACTGATAGGGCAGCCTCCTGGGGCGCTACTCCCAGGTTCGGGCCCCTCTCTAATGAGCGGAAGCGGCAGCCTGGGAACCGCAATGCCCTGTACCCTCTAGCACAGGTTCGAGCCCCATCTCGCCCCGGACCCGTGATCTGTGCCGGCGGAACCCCAGTCAAGCCTCCCCCCAAAGTCCGCCACTAGGTAGCGGGGGCAAAGTTTTCTGGCCGCATGCCCTTGCTGGCGTCAACCTCTGTAATGTAGTGGGGTACGTTGTGTGATATGTAAAGCGCATGTGGTGTAGTGCATAGGATAGTTAGAGGAAATGATTGGGAGAGTATGCTGGTCTACTCTCCATGTTACTGTCACACTGAAAAGGTCAGCAAAGGAGGATGATTAGGTAGCAAGTGAAAGGAGCTCCAGCTCTCCCTATCACCAGCATTCCATTCCCCTCGGGAGTACTACCCTGTTCGGCCCGTGCTACAGCCTCCTCCTACAAGTTAGTTGTTTTTACGGGGTGGGGCACTAACCCGCCACCAACCCTTTTAGTCGCCTCTTACGACAAGCAGGGATACTGGGGGAGAATGCAGCAAGAAACCAAGCTCTGCCACCTGTGTATTTGACAGGCATAGCATATGAGGCAGACAGACAGAGAGAAGGGGGGATAGGGAGGGGAAATACGGGGAGTGAGGGAGGGAGAATGAGAGAGAGGGAATGGGGAAAGAGAGGGAGGGAAGGAGTAGGAGAGAGAAAGAGAGAGGGAGGAAAGGAGGGAGGAGCATAGAAAGAGAAGAAGGAGATACCAATTCTTTTCACACACAAAAATAATATCAGAGCAAATAAACTTTGGCTGAGTGGAGGGATTAATAATAATATTCATAGGTTATCACACCAAGATAAGTAAGTAGCTAGACATATGTGAGGGGAAAATGAGGTGGGGAATGTAGGTTATTGTGCATCTGGACATGGATCAGTGTTACCAGATGAAATCTGGGAGAGGCAAATATGAGATGTGTATGAATACTTGTGGCCAATAGTACTTTTCAGTGGAGTGTGCTGGGGAATAGATGGAGAAAAATTGGTGTGGTTGTTTATATACCTTGTTTCAGTAATAGGAAAGAAAGGTAATTATGCAAATGAAATGGAAAGCAGAGGGGCACAGAGAAAAAGAAGTGGCTGGTGCTAAGTAGTTAGAAGCCTGAGTGTGGAGAGTGCAAGAAGATTGCACAAGTTGTGTTATTTCTCACACAAACAAATGGATGTGAGACTTTGGTATGGCATGAGGACAAAAAGTCATTAGTAAGGGCAGTGAAATTGTTATGATTGACCATTGTGTGAGGAGTACATGGAGTGGATAAATTAAAAATAACATAGTTTACAAAAGATGTTGTTATTGCTGCAACCATTGCCACTACTGCTTAACTGGTCTGAAGCCAAGCAGACCTGTTGACCACAGGTCAGCTACTGCTTCTATGGGGTCATCCTGCAGATACAGTACAGTACACACACCATGTAAAGATCTGGCACCTTCTTGTGGTAGATAGCACCTCACCAGGATTGAACCAGGGTCCATTCCACAGTGAGGTGCAGGGAGATATGAGAAGGTCTGGCTCCATGGTCGATACTGCAGCTGCTTTGCTCCACCCAAGGTTCACAGTGCCACCATGTCTAGACTCCTTGTCGGTGCCAGAAGTGAGTTGATGCCAGAGGGCAGCGGGTGTCAGACTCAGATACTTGAGTTATGAATCATCCCTTGACCACCATTTCTCCAGTCCCTTTCATAAAATATATGAAGTTCCGTTAATAACTTAGTTGAAGAGATAGTTCTGGATGGTATAGTCATACAGAGAGAATGGATGTAGGTAGTGGGTATTGTTGTTGTGGTCCCAAGTTCATCAGGACATGAACCTGGTGGACTGCATGAAACCTGGCTATTAAGTTTAAGAACTCCCAAAGAAGTTTTGCTGAGGTTATGTTTAAAAACTAATTGTGTTGTGAAAGCGAGCTGCATGAAGTAAGCATGTTGTGGTGTTAGGGGCTGCATATTGGTGAGGGCACAGAGGATTGTGTGAGTTGTGTTCTGCATTGGTACTGAAGCAAGGAAAAGGATGACCATGTGGTAGTTTGGGTAGGTGTTCTCATGTTTCTCAAAAAGGGGCCATTTCAGTGGGATGAATATCTGGTGGGGAGTCATTAAGGATGCTGCTTGGCTGAAGGTTTTGGATGGTTGTTGTGGTTATGTGTTTGTGTATATGTTTGAATGAGCCACATCAGTCACACTTTCCTGACAATCCAGTGATATAAAATATCCCTCTTGTGCATTAGAGGCAGTGCCACACATTTACTCCTATGAGTTGAGATCATGGGCTCAGCCATTTTGTACGGATAACACACACTGTAAGCAGCAAGGAATACAACGCAGCAGTAGTGCAAGATCATGTGAGCAGATGGGTCCAAACTGGTCAAGATGACAGTAAGCATGGAAGAGGGGAAGAGTGGGGCATTATAGGTCAAATGGAGGAATCGAGGAGAGACATGATGTCACCGAATGGCTTGTTTGAAATATCATTCCGAGGTTCTTATGTTGATGGAATTGCACATTTAGTCATAGTTGAGCCCACTGTTCACAACTTGACCATGCAACCTAAGAATGCAAAATGTGGGGGGTTATTGTACTTTATGTAGAAGAGGATGTAGTCAGAAATACAGTTGACTATCAAAAATTTGGGTTTTAGAAATCCAGAATCATCTAGAATCCAGACAGATTAAGATTTCAATATCTCTCCCATTACACTATTCAGATCGTGTGCCAGTTTTCAACCTCATAGCAGTTGATGTGTACAGTCCTAGTGGCAGGCCATGAGTCATCTGCATCATGTGGAATTAACATAACATTGTTTAACTTCACACCCTCTTCTTTGTGGTGTTTAATTTTTATATGTAGTCTACCATTCCATTGGCCATCGTGAAAAGAAGTTGTGAAAATTCACTATCATGTCATGCAAAGAGCAGAAAGCACACTACAGTAGACCCCTCGCTCTACTGTACCCCACTACACCAGATATATAGTATATTGGCTTTAACAAACATCTTAAGGGCCCCAGGACAAACCATCATACAGTATATATCAGATACCATTCGATAAGTGGTAAAAATCACCCAGATCTTCCGGATAACTCTGGGCCCATTGGACATTTTTTTTGTGTTTAATGTCTGCTGTCCATTACATGGAGCATATTATGCAGGTGTAGTGGATTGTTTAACACATCTGGGGTGACTCGGAGTACAGTTACTAATGCTGACAACAGTTTTTCACACCTGCTTCCACTTGGTTGGGCAGGAGCAGGCAGGAAGTAGTGGTGTGTTGGGCTGTTTTTGGTCTTATTTCTGGTTGGCCTGGGTGGGATGGAGGTTGCAGACACACTGTACTGCCCTTGGTCAGCATCAGTCTTGCTACGTCTTTCATTGTGTTAACCTTTCTACCTCAGCATCAGTCTTGCTGCATCTTTCATTGTGTTAACCTTTCTACCTCAGCATCTCACGTCTTGAGTGCGAAAAGTGTTACCCCATGATGATTGTGAAAATGACTTCTCTGTAGGAGTCACCTTCCTCCTCTACTGAGAAAGCAAAGAGGAAGATTTTAAGCCCTATGGAGAAGATGGAAGTGATTGAGACGCATGATCAGGGTTGTGCTCGGTCACAAGTTTGTGATTAAGAAGTCGACCCTGCATGACATCCAGAAGGCCAAGGACAAACCAAAGGGGGTTTTGAAAAAAATGGAAAGCATGAGGAAGTGTAAGGAAGTGCTCAGGAGCACAAAGCTGCCCAGCAAGAAACTACATGAAGTAGTATATAAGTGGTACATGCAGGAGCAAGCTGAAGGTGTTCCTGTACATGGCCTGGATACCCAGCATACAGCACAAAGGCATGCCACTCAACCTGAGGTAGAAATTTCAAGTGTACTGTATGCAGTAGGAGGTGGTGGCTCCTGGCTGGCTGTAGAGATTTAGGGGGTGCCATGCACCATGGAATTGTTAACAAGGCCATACCTGGGGAGATGCTCAGCACCAGTGTCGATGCTGTGGAGTCACAGGAGTTTTAAATCAACAGTGCAGATGAAACTAGTCTCTTCTGGCATGTACTTCCTCAAAATACCCATGCTTCAAAAGATATTGGCAGCATTCCAGGGCATAAAACAATGATGAAGCATCTCTCCATTCCAACATGTACCAGTTCTGTTGGCTCTCATAAAAGGTGAGCTACGTCACTCAAGGACATCATGGCCAAGCTTCCTGTTAAGTAGCATGGGAACAAGTCTGCCTGGTTTACTGAGGATGTCAAAACAGCTTCGACCCATCCATGAGGGAGCACCAAAAAAGGCATGGCATCAGTCCTAACAAAATGAAGGCAATGCTGCTTCTTGACAGTGCACCAGCCTATCCTTCTTTCTCCAAACTCTGTAGCAAGGATGGCAAATCAAGGCCTAGTTCCTGTCAGCCAACACCACTCCCCTAATCCAGCCTATGGATAAGGGAGTTATAAGAGAGTGCAGAGAGAAGCTACAGAAACCTCTGCCTGCACTATTGTCTCATTGTGACTGAGAATGGGATGGAGGAAGAAGGCTGTCAGGATACCAGAGGCAAGAAGACTGTGCATATATTTAGAGATTGCAGTGTCAAGGATGCCATTTTCAACTGGACAGAAGTGTCGAAGAAAGTCCCTTGCTACACACAAGAATGGATGGTGCAAGTGGGTTAGAGCGCTCCGCTCTGGCCGTAGGGTCGGAGGATCGAATCCACCCAAGGGTCATTGGTAGACATCAGGAAGGGCATCCGGTCATAAAATGCTACACGCTCAAATCCAAAAGGCCGACACATGCAAGCATGTTGCAGCCTTCAAAAACGAAACGAAACAAACTCCTCAGAACCCTGAAGACTCCAGCACCACTCTTAGATTTTGAGGGGTTTGAGCCACTGAGGATAACAGAAATGTTGGCAGCTGCAGGGCAGAGGAACCTTGCTGAGGAGCTGCAAAACTGGTTGGATGAGGATGTTGGTGTGTGCCTGGCATCCATCACCAGACAGAAAAGGAGATTGCTGCTGAACTGCAACTAAATGAGTCACTTGGCAAGGAAGAGGTGGTGGCTCCTGGACTGCCTCTGGCTTCAGTCACTGTTACTACAGACAATTTTTCACCATCAAAGACAGAGTTGGTGGGTCTATTGCTCACCACTGTGAGGTAATGCAGCTCATCAGGTTGGAAATAATGCAGCTGCAGCAGCCAAAGCAGATCCAGGCTAAGATTTCCCAGTTTTTCAAGCCTGTGCCCTCTCCTGCTGCCAAGAGAATTCACACCAAGTCAGAGACGTCCAATATATCTGTAAATTAGCATCCTCAGCCAGCTTCCACACAGCCTCAGGATCCAATAGTACAGTCTCCAGGACCCCAGCCCCCAGCACCTCAGGACTCCCTCTACCACAGGGGACACCAGAGCCAGTAGAAACCATCTTTGCCGACAGTGACAGTGAATGACAGTTAACTCAACAACATATGAGAAGAGTGGGAGTGGGTGCAGCCGGTGTCCATCTGTTCCAGTACAGTGTACAATATATTATGAGTGTCTGACCGTTTTTACCCCAGCCTGGCCCTCCCCCTCGTGATGGGTGAGTTCTTGTTCAAGGTTGTAGCAATACTGTGTTAGTCATGAAAAGTGCTATGACAAAAGTGTAAAATTATGGGCCAGGTTAGTGTAAAATTGGTATATTTTTCATTTTTAGTACTAGAAGATGCTGTTTAACTCATTTATTTTCCATTGTGTGCTTGAAATCCTACTTTGGTTGGGACCATCAGACTTCCGATTTATCGAATTTATGGGATCGGCCTTCCCCCTAATTGTTCCAGTATAGAGAGGATCTGCTATACTTTTAACAGTTGTGCTAATGTGGAAATCATATGAAAATCAGATCAAGGTGTTTGTGTGTTCTTTGCAAAAAGCATAAAGAATCTTACAGATTAAATTATGATACCAAGAAGCTGAATGTTAAAATTTTGAAATTTTGTGTTGGCAGTGATATTGACTACATTTTTAAATAAGTGTTTACTAAAGGTTTTTACAAACTTTATGAGTGCAGAGTAAGTTCAGTGGGTGATAAAGGTGGAGTCTGTAGTTGTGAGGCCAGAAGCAAGAGTAGTGGCGACTGTTTACATAGGAGGGGGGCTTATCCAGTCAGAGAAATATTCGCTTACTAACTTATAATCAGTTCTCATCATAATCATAGTCTGTTCATGCAGGAAGGACCAGAAACATGTACAAAAACAAATATGAGGTCATGAATTTAAGTTTGTGATTCCAGACCCAAGCAAGCAATACATTGTAGCCACAGCTGATTGTGTGATGGCAAGGGAATTAATTAGAAATTCAGGCATTCCTTCTACTGTTTTTAACTTTTTTACATGAATAAAAGACTGTATTACCTGAGTAATTTCCCAATATTTATTGACTGATAACCCAAGCTGTTGATTTTAGTATCAATAGTTTAGATACATTCATTTTATTTTTTATTTTTTATTTTAAATCTTACAGCAACCAAACACTTTCCAGTGAAAGTAGAGATTGAGAGTAAAGTTAAGTAATACAGTACATCAAAGAGTGATTTATGATGGTAATTCACCATTATACTGTAGAGGCTCCATCTTAAAAACTGATTCAGAGCCTTCATACCTACGACACTTTGATTCTTTATTTTACCATTTAGAATGCAGATGATATAAGGACCTGTGAATAAATTGTCTCCAAGCATGCGAGATTCTTGACGGTTCACTGTTTAGTGAATTGTACATACATTTATTCAGCACCCTCTGTAGAAGTCATTGCATTTATTGAGCCAGCATTTGAATAAACTGCAGTTGTATGGAACCCTCATTTGAACAGTCACAGAGTTGAAAATTATGGCTAGAACAGCCCCAAGATGGTTACTGTTTGGGGAATTGGCAGGCAGAAAGGTTGAAGTTACCCTCATTGAACAAGGGGATGTGGCAATGTTGTACGGATATGTAACAGAGGAAGGAAATTAAAAGATTACATAATATAGTACTTACAAATGGGAAGTCAAGAGGATACAGTGAGAAGTTGCATGAAATACGAAGTGGAAAAGATCAAAGGAAGCACAGGTTTCTTATGAGTGCAGTTGATGTTTAGAATCACTTATCAAATTAAGTGTATACTTAAGCATTCATACACTGCTTTGTGTAGTTACTCAGTTTTAACTTAAAATTGGTGCAATACCATCATCAGTCTAATGTTTATCCCATATTAACAAATCAATAGCATGGATCAAGAGACAAGGAAAGGATTATACAGTAAATTCTCAGTTATCCGTCGTCGTAATATCCGGCGATTTTGCGTGGCTCTGTTAAAACATTATCCGGTGAAATTAGGCAATATTCAGCTCAGAAACGGGAAGCAGTTGATAATACTATGCACTTTCTGGTGGTGAATTGTATCATCTGGCTCAGACACAAGACCTAATTGGCAGGCAGACCCAGTAGTGCACCAGCTAATCACAATGCATCAGTGGCCCACTCGGCATGCCGAGCCTATCTTTGCTCTCTCAGGCTCTTCCGTGGATGCCATACAGTGATGATGTATCTGTGCGCTGCGCTTATGACCCACGCTGTTAAGCTGTGGTTTCTAATGCTTTGTTCGTTGCTGTAATGCTATGATTAACATTGTGGCCTTTCAGTGCTCTGTGCCCTAGTGCGCTAACTACTGTATAGTGATGACGTATTTGTGCGTATCTACCCTCCATCGATGCCAGCTCTAGTTGAGTGCAGTATGATTATGATTATTACCTCCACCAACAAAGTTGGAGGAAGTTATATATTTGTGTATGTTTGTTTGTTTGTTTGTCCACATGATATCTCCAAAAGTTTTCAGTGAATTTCAAAGAAATTTTGTGGAAGGGTGGGCCATGGGCCAAGAAAGAATTAAATTTTGTGGTGGATCCGGATCCTGCAGTGGCACTGGTGGAAGTATGCATTCTCTGAGTGCTTTCCAGAACATTATTATGTACAGCAGTACTGTATTGTATTCTGTGCTTGATTTTAATCTTTTTCTCGTGGGTAATATTGTCGGAAAAGTTTTAGGATAGAGGGTCGAGACAGATAATGACACATTATCCTGCTCGACACTGAATGGATAGCCAACTGGGGGTACCTATGTAATATCTGGTGTGGGGGTTCGCCTAATTACGCCTAATAATTGAGAGTTTACTGTTTAGCAGCATTGAGACCAGTGAAATGAGTCATATATCTGTTCATTTAATTGTCATCTAAACCATGAAAATTCTTCCTTTCAGCTCAGCTGCCCAAGTTCATATTTTCAACCTCACTTCATTTGTTCACCAACCTAATTATACCCATTTCATTGTGT
The DNA here is from genome assembly GCA_018397915.1 of Birgus latro. Taxonomy (NCBI): domain Eukaryota; kingdom Metazoa; phylum Arthropoda; class Malacostraca; order Decapoda; family Coenobitidae; genus Birgus; species Birgus latro. The sequence goes on along the minus strand of JAGKTI010035806.1, from coordinate 2,006 downwards.
CCATACTTTCATTGCACACAGTTTTTTAACCGTTGAGCAGCTGACTTGCTCATATTTTTCAGCATTTCACTATCTTTCTTTTGTTTATCCTATTCATTCTGTGCAGCCCAAGTGCAGTATAGTATAAAATTCAACAGATCCATTGCTGCTGCTTTCATGCCATAGTGTGCATATTTATTCTGTAACAGTGCCTCATACCATTACTACATTATTGGTACTTTAATAATGCTCATTGCAGTACTCTGGGTATTATCTGTCTCAGTTTTAGTTTTTAAGCAACTTTTGTGCTGGTACAGTTCATGACGGTGATTAGTATCCGTAACATTTGAATTGGCTGCAGCACATTTAACAGTTCAGTTCTGATATGTGCAATTAATATGTTATTTTGTTTTACAGAGAATGGTTTTTCCAGTTGTCCCATGAAGTTCTAAACCCTATGTACTGCTTATTTGAGTATGCCAACAAGAACAACTACTCACTGCAAATAAACCCAGCATCAGAAGTGAATCCAGACCACTTAACCTATTTCAAGTTTATTGGTCGCTTCATTGCAATGGTGAGAATCTGGGACGGTTTAGTTTTATGTCATATCATAACTAATGCACCACACCAGCAGTTAGAAGATCTTGAGGCACAGGTTCTTAGTTATTCTTATCTGAGGATCCAGATGTCTCATCAAAGTATGGTTAAATATATTTTAATTCATACCTGCAGCTTCCCTTTTTGGAGATCAGTTGTGTTCATGTATCACCTGTTTATTTTTTACTTCTGTAATCAGTCACAAGGAATCAAGGAAGGAGTACCTCAGTCTGCTGTGAGTTAGAGGACATCTCAGTCTGCTACATACAGTACATCCTTCAACTTTGCGAACTTTAACTTTGCGATTCACCAATTTTGCGAGGTAGTTCCAAAAGTCATGTATTTTTTAACATTTATGAACTTTGCGACTGATCACACACTTTGCGAGATCGAGTGGTGGGAGAGTCGTCTTCCCGCACTACTTTGCCACCCCGAGTAGTGACGTCATGGTTCACTGGGCGTACTGAGCCTCCTAGTTCAGTGGTCTGCCGCCCCGCCATGTTTGTTTGCACCTGTTTCCAACCAAGGTCACTGACCCTCACAATTTCGAGGTGCTCCTCACAATACCCCAGCAGGTTAACCTTGCACAAGTGTTATCATGGCGCCAAAGGGTAAGAAGAACAAGAAAATAATTTTGAAGACCAAACTGAAAATGACTGAAAGGAAAAAAGCAGGTGAAGGTAATTCTGCTATAGGTCAGGAGTTTGGTGTTGGTGAATCAACAGTGAGAATGATTTTAAAGAACAGTGAACAAGTCAAGCAAGCATCGAATAACTATGGAGGTGCTCAATTTGATGGTAGAATGCTGGTGGACAACAAAGAAGTGCTAATAAAAATGGAAAGATATCTTGCTCACTACATTCAAAGAAAGGAAAAGGAAGGGATTGCATTAGATGGGCGCCATATAAGGGAGCAGGCAAAGATATTCTATCACACGTGCCTTAAAAAAGCCATTAATCCTCCAACAAAACCTTTCAAGGCATTGAATGGGTGGCTATGCCAGTTCCTCAAAAGAAAGGGGTTTAAACACAGGTTCAGTGGCGAGTGAGGCAGTGCTGACTGCAAATTGGTCAGCTTCACTCCAAGGTAAGCACTTTTTCCCACTCTTTCTCTCGACTCTACCTCTTAATTTTATGATGATAAATGAAACAAACATGAACTGATGTACTGTACAGTAATATTAATAAGAAAACATCATAGGTAAGAAACATAAAAAAAAAAATGCATTTACACTGATGTGAAGACTGGCGTGGTGTACTGGACTGGTGGCGGGGCGAGGCTTGGCTACTGTGGCCCCGTGGGGCCTACGTCATCACTATCATTGTCGGCAGATATTTCCACATCTTGCTGTGTTTTTTCTGCCTCTCTCATGAATCCCTCGAAGTCAGAATCGTCACTGGGGTCATCAGAATGAAAAAGGTTAGGGA
>JAGKTI010035804.1:0-11185 GCA_018397915.1 Birgus latro | reverse complement strand
GGTGATGATACCGTGCTCGATGGGGTACTTGAGAGTCAGGATACCTCGCTTGCTCTGGGCTTCATCACCGACGTAGGCGTCCTTCTGACCCATACCGACCATCACACCCTGGTGACGGGCACGGCCGACGATGGAGGGAAATACAGCACGGGGAGCGTCGTCACCGGCGAAGCCGGCCTTGACCATGCCGGAGCCATTGTCGCAGACAAGAGCCACAGCCTCCTCGTCGTCACACATGATGGTGATAGGTGTGTACCTGCAAGCGATATGGGTGGAGTAACCTTAAGAGAATTCACAACATAATCCTACTCGATTTTAGTTCTACATGCAATAGAAGATGCTTTTTTATAAAACATCGATGACTGTTCTTGATAATATCTCACAAATAAGCAAAGAAGGAATGTTTTTATCCAAATATAACATTGCCGTGCTGAATATACTGCTTTTCTGTTGAAATGATTTTCAGGATAGATAACAGAAATGCTAAACTGATTTTCATTTCTGTCATGTATCAAGACTTACTGTGAGGTGCAGCTGTATGAATAATTTAATGTAGAATTTTGTTGTTGTTGTTAACATATTTTCTAAATGTTTTCAAGTCTCTATATCTTAACCCTGCGGCTGTGGACAGTTTCTCGGAGCTTCAAAAAGCAGAGGGAATATATGTGTAGAGAGTTATACGAGGATAGAATGGTTCAAGATGGGATGTGAGAAGGCAAGTAATGGAATGTGAGAAGAAAGTGTATGAGGAGTTTGGCAGACGTCAAGATATTAGAAAGTAGGACAATAATAAGTTACTTTAGATATAAGTAATAAAAAATAGAGGTGGAAGTGAGAACAACAGAGAGGTGAAGAAACAAGACTGTAGGGCGTTAGTAGAAAGGAGTGGAGTAGGCCTAATGGAGGGAACATTTCAGCCGGATTATAATTGTAACGGCGAAGAAGGAAGAGATGGTGTGTGAAGAACAAGGGAGTCTTGGGGAGGATTAGGGAAGCTTGATGATACATTTGCACAAAGATGTCAGAGAAGTTTTTGGAGGTGAACAGCAAGATGTCTGTAGCATTGGTGGATCAGGATAAGGTGTATGATAATGGCAGCGCAAACACTGTGGAAGGTAGTAATGTGGATGGTGCATTGACTAAGAGGTTCAGCTTAACAGATGGACTGAAGCACGTCTATATCATATCACTATTGCTGTGTAATGTACTGTATATATGGATGAATTTAGTAATAGGAGTGAAAGCGAGGATACTTGGTAGGGAAGTGGGTATGAAGAGGGAAGGAAATAAGTAGAAACTCTGTACTTCTGTTTGCAGATGGCGAAGTGCTGATAGCAGATAAGGAGTTCAAAGTACAGAATTTGGTATGGAAACTTGTTCATGTGTGTTAAGTTAAAAGTAAATATAGGCAATTAAAGAGGCATACAACAAATTGTAAAAGGAGCTCAAACTGTACAAAAATGGAAAACCTGTGGATGTTCCAATGTTTAGGCAACGCTGTAAACAAAGATGGTAGTCTGAAAGACTAATTAAAAGAAAACTGCAGTCAGGAAATTCAGGAAACGATGACAGAAACAACAACAAAAAATGGATGTAAGCATGTACATAAAAATATAAGAGGGCATGACAGTCCATGGATTCCAGCACTAATGTTGAGTAATGACACGTGAACCAGGCTTGAGGGACACGAACAGAGCCAGAGCTGTTGAAGTAGGTATCTCAAATGCCTCAGGAGTGACAGAGACAGATGAACAATTGAAAAGCTTTGGTTAAGCATGTGGAACACAGAAAGCCTTTCAGGTGATTTAGCTATATGGAGATTTAGAGAATGACCAGGATAGTGTATGAGTGGAGTGGCTGGATGAAGGGGAAGACCGAACACAAGATGAAGAGCCAAAGTGAGGGAGTAAATAAGGAAGGATTATGCAGTTAGGCTGTTATTCAGGAAGGAAAGACATTCTAGGAGATCCTTTTGTCAAAGAAATCCCGCACAGAATGCGCTGACGGACAATAAACAGATTATTGAAATTTAAAGATTGACATCAGTCAGAATGAAATACAAAGCTCTCATTTGCTGCAAAAAGATTAATGAGCACTTTTTAATGATCCTTCTGTGGAAGGTTGACCAAAGCTGAATAAAAGTTTTGTGTTCTACCGAATAAAATGAAATTCTCGTATTGCATCCCCAAAAGACTAAGAAAAAAGTTAATTTAAGAATGCGGTTGAGATGTCTATCGTAATGCATCACAGGTTATCGTAATAGAAACTGGATTGACAAGCAAAAGTGATATACGAAAAAATTTCAATAGACCCTTACAACTGACCTGTAACAATAGACCAATACTAGAATGTAGTGCTACCACTAAACAACGGGAAATAAGCTCCAAAAATTATGAAAATATCCGCCAAGATAAGATGGACGAACTGTAGTCGCTGTGTTTAAGCTGTAGTACTCTTGAAAGATAAGTATATGAACACCTAGTAATCTGGCTTACCTTAATCCCGGGCGACAAACTCCCCTGATTCGAGCCTAAGCCAGACTAAGAACATCCACCCCGTCTACAGTCTTTTATATGGTTGGCTAAAATTCCTTGGGACGAAGCAATGTTTACTACCCGCAACACTTCTCGCATACCACAACAGATGGGCGGCAGGAATCCACTTGCTCCGCTACGGCTTCTGCTATTAGATGTCATTGCCGTCTCGATCCCTAACCAAATATACCTCCACACGGATAAGTTATCAGATTCAGTACTTTTCATCCATGTTTGAATCCCTCTATCTTATCCATCCGGGACGGTCAGTGAGAGGAAGTAATAATTTCAGTCCTTATTTAAATATACCTTCATATGCAGAGATTCATTCAACCCTTTTCCCTATGGTTAAATCCCCTTGATAAACTACTAACCCATCCACGACTACAGTAACATGAAGTAAGCGTGTCATTGGAATTTCAGTCTGAATATAAACATGCCTCCACACATACAGGTTCAATCAAATCAGTCCTCCTAGCCTGTTGTTAATTCCCCTACTAACAGCTATTTATCCATCATGAAATTTGACGAGGTGAGGAACTGAAAAGTGTGTCACTGTTTCCATCCGTAAATGAATAAGCCTCCATGCATGAAGGCGCTTATAGATTCTGTCCTTTTCCCTCATGGTTATCTCCCTTTAAAATTATCTGGCTAGCCATCCATGAAATTCGCAGACACGAGCAAAATTAAAAAAATGAGAAGTATATGTCACTGTCGGTCTGATCTCTTTGTCAACACATTTTCAGTGCTTTCAAATTTATCAATTTTCGTTATTGAGCAAATCCTCCTAAACCTTCAGTAAAATTGGAGTGAGATAAATTTGACACAGATGAGGAAGTAAGGGTGTGAAATCATCCATGCGGTAAGCTCACAAGACGGGAAAAGCATCAGGGTACACCGCCTCACACCATAATATTACGCCCGCTGTACGAAGGTCAGCTGAACGCTCTCAGTACCATGACGCTGTTTTTTATTCTATTTTTGGCACTTGCACATTATTTTTGACGGTTTATGATAAACATTTTGACCTGGAAGAGATGAAAAAGCCTTCATTAACTCCTTCACTACCTGGGACATCGTCTCCACTGAATAAAATCGTCTTGTGGCGGCAGTAAACTACAAAAAGACGTCATCAGACTAAAGAGTTGACATACAGTACGATGCCACCTCTCTCATTCTCTCCTTGCTATCTTCAGACGATTTTTGCAGGTTAAGGGGGAGATCTTGTAAGCCGTATCTAACTCTCCCAGTTCGAACAATTTCTTCCAAGCTGAATAAAAAGATCTAGTGATATATGATATCTATATATATGAAAAGGTAATATCCAATTGAAAGTGATTAAAAGTTTCAAGACGATGACGTCTTCTCAATAAATTTTGCACCATCCTGACTGCTTTAGCAATGGATGGTCATCTTGCACTGAAGGGGTTAATCTCCACTGGCACTTTCAAAACAATAAACCCTTCTTCTTTAATTGATGCTACCGACAGACGATTCTCTTCAGCGTAGGACAGACCTCTCACTGAAAGGTTTAGAAAACCTTTATTAATCTATTCAGTATGATGACGCCTCTTAGTTTACTGGCGTTTGCTCCAGGCAACTTTATTCAGTAGAGGAAAGATATCTCGCACTGAAAGAGTCAGCAGCACCCCAGTAACCTTTTTAATACGATATCCTCCGTTCCCTGTTTTCTCTACCTCCTGACGTTTCATGTAAAACAAAAACTGTTTCTCAAGGTGTTGGCAGCAATCTCACTAATCTCACCAATATGTATTCTTGCCACCAACAGACTATTTTATCGAGCTTAGAACCTTTACGAAGGTCTACTCTAATACCATCCACTAAACTCTGAGATGTGTGTAAAGCATGTATACTTTAGCCATATAATGGTCATGTCATCAGCCCTATATATGAACTTTCTCCGGAAACAGCTACGCAGAGAAACACAGGGCTTTAGCCTTGATTTGCCAAAAGGTGACAAAGGCAATGCAGGATACAATCTGGGGATTCTTTCCCTCCAACAAACAAAGTCAACTATCTAGGTCCTAATACAGAGAGGCAATTAACTGTTTAAACAGAAATGGAGCCATCATGCATACACTCGTGCAATCTCACACCATTAGATGGCCTTCGCGTCAACATTCTCATTTATCTACAACACACGCCCATAAACAAGCATGCATCTCACACTCTGTAACTGAAGTGAGAAAAACTGTAATGTTTTCGTAGCCCTCCCTCCCCCATCATTTGGAGATGATTGAAATACCTGTTATATGTCCGTTTGTCTTTCTCATCAAACTCTTCCCATGTGACGAGAATTATTGCAATGTAGGACGGCATTCAAGCAGAATTATAAAACAATAGCCCTTTTCTCAACCCCAAGAACGAAAGAGCCAAGACTGTTGGCATAATCATTTTTTTTTTAATGGATTTTATCCTCTCCCTTCCTCCTCCTCTCTTTGGGCCACCACTCTATAACCCCCTCCCCCCAAAAAAATAAAAAATTGTTAGACTCAAAACTGCGCGGAGATTTACCTAGACACAATGATAATATGAACAAACTTTAGGATAGATATTCTAAAAATGGGAAAAGAGTTCACACCCTCCCAAATATGTATAACAGAATGTTCAGACTTGTCACTTGGTAGTCTAGTGGCAGAGAACACGGTCGGAGAAGCTTTGATTTATGCACACTGATTCAAGTCCAGAATGTGACTGAGGAGTTTTCTCTCGCTGAAAATGATGCCAGAGATATAAAGGAGTACAAAGGGAAGCAGACAGCTGACCTATCAGTTCTTTCAGGGGTGCTTGCCTTAGTGTAGGCCATAACTAAGGTAACTCCACTAGTCGAAGGCAAGGATAGAAAGTAGGAAGGTATAGGTCGGCCTCCCATGACTGGCATATTCTGGACTATGGCAGCATAGTCTTTGGACCTCAACGTCTCGAGGGGGGTAATATGGGACTGGCTGTTACCGTTTCCCGAATATTGAGGCAATTGGCTTATATTAAGTTCATTTATGTGGAAGGTGAGAGCATCCATTATTCATTCACTCGATATAGAATTACTTTCAGGTGATTCAACAACGGGAGACAAGCAAAATGGTTTCATGTAGCCCAAAAAAAACATTTACTACGTTGGATGGTAAGCAGAGTTCTCCAAAGAAATCGACTAGTAGCAAGAAAATACTGACGGAATTTTTGGATCAAGTTTTATGTTATTCTGGTTATGTAGCCACAACACACCTAGGCAGTCAAAGAACTCCTCCCAAAGATAAAATACAGATACAGATAGACTTACGGAGAGGGGGAGGGGGAAAGAGTCAAAATACAGATTAATTCGTTCCGTGATGCAACACACATGTACAAAGGAACGAAGGCCATAGACTGAAGAGAGACAAAAGAAGGATGTTCCAGAGTTTACCAATTGTGTTACTGAGAGTAAAGACAGACAGACAGACAGAGGGGGGGGGGAATAAAACCAAGTTCCATGTGCCGTCGTCGGTGAAAATAGGCATCGAAAGTTCAAGTCATTAACTCACAGTGTTTATTTGTTTGTCTGTATGCTTTACTACGCTATGCAGTACCGCAGTTTCAAGCTGCAGTGTTGAACATTTCCATGGGAATAGGTATGACCTTCAGAAAGGTCACAAGCACCATAAGGACAGCACGTAATATTTCCACGTTCATGAACTTCAGCAAAATTAAAAAAAAAAAAATCAAGATAAACGAAATTTTGCATGGCCATAAACAATGGCTGAATTAATTATCCGTAAAACACACACACATACACACACACACACACACACACGCACACACAAGTACACATCACACACACACACACACACAAGCACACAAACACATACAAGCACACAAATACACACAAGCACACAAATACACACAAGCACACAAACACACACAAGCACACAAACACACACAAGCACACACACACACACAGGCACTCACACCAACAAATAAGCAAAAACACATGCACACATACAAACAAAAACATACTCAGAAGGCCACACACATAACGACACACGCAAACACACATACAAGCCCTTTTTTTACGGATGAACAGGGGAAGGAAAAATTAAATATGCAAAAAAAAATCTGCACACCAGACTACAAGTCTCTTTCATTCATTTAAAAAAAAAAAAAATCTGCATCAGTTGGGCTTGAGCTGCTGTGGGTTGAAGTCTGGGGACAAACTAATCTAGGAAAGAGAGTTCGGGGAATCCAGGAATGCTAATAGGCAGAAGTTCTGCAATATGGCAGTGTGATAGTCAGGTCATGAGCGCTATCAGATACCCGTGTAGCATGGGGGAAGGCGTGGAAAGGTGGCACAATGAATCCAACTTCATCTGAGCATTTGCCATAAACGTATCTGCAAAATAATGCAAGGGAAGCAACATTCCTTCTTACATGTGTGGAAGGTAGTTCATTTGTAATTGCTGGGTTGTTAATTATTCTTATAGCTTTTTTGTTATTTTTTTTTCAGCCACCTCTCCACATCCACTCCACAGGGGTGAGCAAAATTAGAGCTGAGAGCGCACATGACTCTTGTAAACTGTATCTAACTGTACTTCAGGGAAGAAATTAAGGACTCTGTACAGTAATCCAAGTATCCTTTAGGCGGTTTTAGAAAGTTATCTAATGTGAGAGGTCTAAATGAGGGTACTGAAAAGCGAAACATTAAGAATTTCATTACTTTTAGGGAAGGATATATTGGTTGCATTAAGGATAATATAAGAACTGGACAATACTTGTCTGTTAGTAAACTGGATATATTTGGTTTTCCCAGCAATCAGCGAGACTTTTTTTGTTCCCAGTCAGTGATCTTAGATTAGTCGTGATTTATGGATATTGCTGCGCAGAGTTGGGAGTTAAGTGTAAAGGAATTGTGAAGCGTTGAGTCATCCGCATATGATAGCATGGAATTATGGGTAAAAGACAAGAGATCATTAATATGAATGAGGAGCAGGGCAGTAGCCAGGACTGACCCTTGTGGCTCACCAGCATTAACTGAGAGGAAATTTAAATATATATCATCTACTTATACTCTTATGTTTGTATTGCTAAGATATGAAGAAATCAGTGGAAGTCAGTGGAACGATGATAGGCCGTAGCAAGGGAGTTTGAATAACAGGAAACGGTACACACTGTCAAAAGTCTTAGAAATATCAAGGGCTGCTGCAGGGTTTTCTTCATCTTGGTCAAATGACTGATAGACTGTATGAGAAATGAGACTGAGTATATCAACAGTGGATCTTCCTTTGTGAAAACTATTCTGTCTGTCACTAATTAGGTTGTTGAATTCAAGATGTTTTTAAATGACAGTCTCAAAATCCTTTACCAAGAGAGGATGTCAGAGCTATGGATCTGTAATCAGAGAGATCTGGGGGATTTCCTTTCTTTGGAATTGGTTGAATGTTGCTTCTTCCAGGAATTAGGGAGTGAAAAGTACGTATGCATATTCTGAATAATATAGTTAGAACAGAGGCAGTTTCTGTGGATCACTTCAAAAATATAGAAGGAATTTCATCTGACCCTGGAGCTTTGTTGGTTGGTAAATTGTCTAGGATGGATTTCATGTGTCTAGTCTGCATCTTTAGTGGAGCAGTTTCGGGAGAGTCAGGTTCTAGTACAGGAACGTTCTGACTTATTTCCCTTAAGGTAGCATTTCTGGCAAACGTACTTGCAAGAATGTTAGCTCTTCCACGGAGGACATTTACAGTGTTTCTGTTCGAAGATTTTAGTGGAGTGGAAAAGTGGATGATGAATTATTAAAGTTACTATTGAAGGAACTGTAAGTTGACAAGAATATTCTACTGTCATTAGGATTATTTAATAGTTTGGATACTTGGTTGTGAAGAAAGTCTGATTTCGCGAGATTTATCACTGTTTTTGCTTGGTTTCTAGCCTTTTTAAAGTGATTGGGGGATTCGAATTTTCTTCTTTTTTTTTAAAGTAAAAGTTATATGCTAAAAGACTTGGGTCGTTGCTCTACCAAAACTGCAGTCGAACCAAATGGTAAATTGTTGACAGGGTATGACAAATTCCATACCAACTTGTACTGAATCATTAATGTGGGACTGGGTAGAATTCCTGTCAGTGGAGAAAAACGACTGCCATGGAATATCAGCTATATAATTTCTAAATCCATACCAGTCTTCCCTATCAAAGTGCCATCTGGTCACCCTAACTGATCCAGAACTGGGACACACACACACACACACACACACACACACACACACACACACACACACACAATACGCTTAGCTAATGATCTGGGGGAACTACACAGCCCCCAACCCCCAATCCCCACCCACAGTGGAAAATATCCAGTTCTCAAGACACAAGATTGGAATTTTTAAATATACGTGTAGTTCTGACTCCAGTTCTCAAGACACAAGATTGGAATTTTTAAATATACGTGTAGTTTTGACTCATTTAGGCTGTAGACACCAAAGGAACTGGGCTTAAAGAGTTCTTGAGCATTGTCCTGACACTTTGAGGAATATTTTGATTCTCGAAGTCGACCCTATGGTGCTGACTCTGATGAGTAATGCACATGATATCAGAGGTCTGAAATGTGGGCTGTCCGCATGTCCTTAGCCAGCAGTACGGTGGCTTCTCTAAACTTCTCTATTCATCTTTAATACTGGTGTAGCATGACGAGGTTGGTGGAATCGGTTTGGACTCCACCATCAGCATCATTCCAAATTTTGAGGGAAATGAATGTCACTGATATTTATAACTGATAGATTTCGTGATAGATGTCCTAGTCCTTGGTCAAATGGGTTTTATTTTTTAGCATAAACGATTCGGTGGAAGTAAATGAACTTAAACTACTTTGCAGTATGATTTCTACGCATTACTGTTTATTATCAGTGGTTCCTAACTTAGTATACATAGTACTGATGTTAGTTCAAACATGAGATAAGCAAGTGAGTAATCCGTGAAATACTTAAAGCCAGATTGAACGCTCACTATAAAAGCCTCCGAGGGATATAGAAAGTGGGATGTGAGGGTCCCATGGCTCCAGTCTTCAGTATTTTCCATCTGAATGCCGTAATCCTTATCATCAAGGTATTTAACAGAATTCAGCTGGCCACAGCAAAGTTTCGCAAAAAAAAAAACACTACATAAATAATATTCAGATGATTATCATATATTAATCTTATGCCCTTCACTGTTTTGTCGACGATTTGTTGAATATTTTCTTCTGGACTCCTCTCCCAACATTAAAAAAAAAAAAAAAAAGCCAAATCAATACTTCGGCTCCCACAGCACCTCTCCACCATCAAGTTCAGTACACCCATGAGTGGATTAAGTTGTAGATTTCATGATAAATAAGCTGGAATATTCACCCCTCACAACCATCTTTCTCTCATTGTGAAGTCATCTTCCCATTAGCCCATTAGCTCTTCAAGTAAACTTCATTTTCAAATGTTTACACATCAGTGTTAACTCAGGAAAAAAAAAAAAAGATCGGTTACAATGTTCAGAGGCAGAAATTATGTTCATCGCACTAACTGACAGCAATGTCTATATCATGCCCTCGTCGTATCTGGCAATATCCAACGTAAAACAACTACTCATACGTGGCAGGTCTCTCTAATGCTCACTTCTATTATTGCCCTAATAGACTGCTGCAATGGACACAGGGAAGTCACAGTTTACGTATCTATACTGCATAAATGAGTTACGGAGTGGCAACCCAGAGCTGAAATTAACGGACAAATTAACCAGAGAACTAGAATGAGGGAAGAAATCAGCAAATATGGCAGACAAAGAGGACAGATTAACTATCAGTAAGTCAAAAAGGAAAAAGTGAGCTGACACAAGGATGTTCCTGCTGATCATCTTTCCTAAGCTATATCGAATCGTATGCAAGTAGCCAGATAAAACACTTAAACAGTAAAGCGGCTATAAAGGATTTGTCTTAGTATATGCTATCGATAGTCCAGGTCTTACAGATGAACCTTAAAACCAAGTAAATAATTACCCTTTTTCCGTTCTATTCTTTTAAAAAATGCAAACATATCCATTTACCGCAGAGCATCCGATGAATGACAATCACAACTGTTTTTCGGTTAGTAGCATAGATTTTGTTCCACTTCTGGAAAAACTACTGAACAGTAAATCAAAATCAAAGAACATAGGCATAGATGTCTCCAATAAGGAATTTCATGTTATATAGATAAAACACAATTATATATCAGATGGTTTATTATAATTTAGGAAATTGTAGTAAGATATAATTTTAATATGATATAAGATGATTTAGAAGCACTTGCGGTGGACAATGCCAGGGCCGGACTCGTCGTACTCCTCCTTGGTGATCCACATGGACTGGAAGGTGGACAGAGAGGCCAGGATGGAGCCACCGATCCAGACGGAGTACTTGCGCTCAGGAGGAGCAATGATCTTGATCTTCAGGGTAGAGGGAGCCAAGGCAGTGATTTCCTTCTGCATGCGGTCAGCAATACCAGGGTACATGGTGGTGCCGCCAGACATAACAATGTTGGCGAACAGGTCCTTCCTGATGTCAATGTCGCATCTCATGATGGAGTTGTACACGGTCTCGTGCAGACCAGTGGACTCCATACCCAGGAAGGAAGGCTGGAAGAGAGCCTCAGGGGCACGGA
>JAGKTI010035803.1:0-11185 GCA_018397915.1 Birgus latro | reverse complement strand
TATATATATATTTTAAGCTCCAAAGTGAGAGAAAGTGTCAAATTATGTTGGATCCAAAGACAATGAATGAGAATATATAAAATTAGATAAGCTGAAAAGATTAAGAAAGTGAATGCACAAAAGTGGGAATACTATAAACTGCATGCTCTATGATAAGTACCACCCAACCATTCATGGGTCATTCATGCCTTCAAAATCCAAGCCCTATATCACTGGCAAAATCTGCACATATACATTTCTTTAAAAATAAATGCTCCACAAACACTTCTGAGATACTGGTACTCACTCCATTAAAAAAATATAAAAAAGAGGGGTGGGGGCAGTATGGAAGCCTTGTAATATGCAATTCCATACATATTTCATCCATTCATTAGAGCTTCTAATCCACACATAACACAATCCTGACTCTTCATCAATGTTAAATACTCAACCATTCCCTTGTTTGTTACCTCTGAATTTCATATAGTACACTTCTAAAGCTACTTACTAGACTGATTTACCAATTTTCATGAATATACGGCAACTTCTGGTTCTGTGAATAAAGATGTTAATTTCTTTTTCACATCCTAACGAGGGCTTAGTGTACCTGTACTAATATCACTGATATGGTACAGTACCTACCAATCTACGGAGGACTGATAAACACCTGAGTCGAGTGGTGTCAGCTGTCCGCACCATGATTTGAACCCTGGTGCTATCATCGTGAATCACAAGAAATCCCACTTGAACCAGAGAGATGTTTGTGGACACAAAGTACCAGGACAGCCTGTCAAAATAAGCAGAGTAAATATGCGGCAGTAAAGCAGACACTCCAATACTTCTTGAGACTAGGATGCCATGGTACAGAATATACATACAAATACAGTGGAGTGGCACAGGATTGGATGATGGATGAATACAGGACATACAAATGATGCCATGTTTCCTCTTAATAAATCCCCATATTCAAGTTAGCCATGGCAGAGCAAATGTTTTTGTGGATTGAAGTTTACCCGAGTGCCCAAACCAGTTAAATACTGTGTATACTTTACTTCCCAACAGCTGCAGGAAGCTATTGGAGGGGAAAAAAATCCAAGATGTGTAATAAGATTCACTGAACTCTGAACCTCAGTTTTAACTAGTGCCTGAATGTTTCCTGCATAAATTTAAGTAATAATTGTAAGGTTTGTTACCAGGCCTATAGTCACACTCCTCTCATGGAAGTGCCTCCCAAGGTTAACAGAGCCATTCATCTAGCCATGTACAACATCTCGGCATTACCCGTTCAATTACTGCTGTTCAAGATAGTTTTGTTGGTTAATTCTACCAGGTAGTAACTGTTTTTGCTACTTTTTATTGCATGGAATCTTTGCTGATATGCTTCATATGTTGGCTATTTGTAGTTTTATGCTTTCTTGTATTCTTTTTATTATTACTTTAGTCATTCCTAATGTAGCAGTGTTTGGTACTGTAAAGAAAATAATAAAAGTTTATGTGAATTAAAATTCCTTACATCCCCTGCACCTTATGAACATGGAGCACCTGTTCATGTTCAGTTTAAAAAACACAGGGTTCACTCGCTGCTGCACTGTTTCACTGTTCTCCACTACTGAAGTCATCATTAAATCATCATTCCACTGATGAAGTCATCATTCCATCACCATCATCTGAACTCTTCCCTACCTAAGGTTGGATTGAGAGAGGATATTTATAATTAAAAAAAAAAAAAAAGTGAATTACAGGAGACAATGAGAAAAGTTCATGCTGTCATGCTTTGAATTTCAGAGAAGCACAGATGTAAGTGTACTTTAAGCTTTACACTATATCACTCCTCAGTGCCAATATTTGACATCACTCCAAAGTACTACGCATTTAACTCTAAAATACTGTACTGTATTTAGACTTCCCATAACATATGTTTAAAGTACCATAATGTGTTTGGTTACAGCTGTATATACAGTACTTGTGTATGTCCCTGCCTATTTCATTTGCTGCTTGGTACTGTTCCTTCCTTTAAAATTACATTACCAACAAAGTTAAGGTGCTGTAATGCTACATGTGAAGCTTGTTTGACAATTTCCCTCAACTAACAGTACCAACATAAGGATGAAGTTGTGATATTTTGGAACACATCCCTCACTTATAACAAAAACAATCGTGGATTCTTGAAACACCAGCACCAACAATCTCAGAAAATGGCAAATTGAATTCCTGCAACTGTAGTTTACCATATTAGGAAAACTTGCCATTGGACACCACTGCTCCAATGGGCAAACATATGGTAAAAAGAAATATATAAAAAAAAGGCATAATGCATGTTCTTAGTCCAGACAGTAACATCAGGTATGGTGAATTAGCTCAATGTTTTAAGTTTATTTACTATCATTCCTGGGTTAGAATGTGTGCATAATGGAGCAGCAGCAATAAACACCATTGTGGGCCGATGACACACCAGTGCGTCATTTGTTGGAGCGATTTTCCATGGCTCAAATACATGGCACAACAATTTGGTGGACACAGGCAACACAGCTTCATTTTGTTGGAAACTCGCCCCCAGCCAGGATACAGGGCAGAAAAGTTACACAAGGCTGGCCCAGGAGAGTGTTAAGATGGTGAGCTTACCTAACCAAAGGTAATAACCTACCAGTAAGCAATGGGTATATGTCTGAATACATTGTAATCCATCTATCTATAGCCAGACACCAAAATCCTGTAAGGGGTGGCCGTTTGTCTTTGAGTTTGTTGTTTTACGGGGTGGGGCACTAACCCTCTACCAACCCACTGGCTGACACATAGGGAACAAGTTCTCAACACAACAGCTTGATGTTTTTATTATTTTGCTATTAATAACAGAAAAATGGTTGATGTTGTTCTTAAGGGGAACAACCAGAAACAATCCTATTAGCTATCTTTTACAGCCTTTGTATGAGCTGAGTGTGGAGTTATATAATATCAACCATCAAACCCAACCTACCTAAACCTACCAACCTAACCTAACCAGACTGATTAATACTGGCCCCAGGCAAGTTTAGCTGGCCTCCATCATTATAAAACTAAGCTCCTCCATCAGAATGCAAATGTAGAAACGAATCAGAAAAACAATCTGAAGAGAAAGCAATCATCAGGAATCGTCACTTATACAAAGAGAAAAATACACAAGACAACTGGCAAATAAGCTCAAATGAAAAGTTCTTTCTGGTAATGCCCAAACTCTAATTTTACCAAAAAATTACCAGCTAACATCTCAAGAGAGAAGGGTGCAGGTTAACTTGCTCTCCGCTGAATAAAATTGCATGCGTTCGCTGGAATACAGAGTTACAACTGCCCTGACCAAGATGAGCAGAAATATCATTCCATAAATACCTTACATGATGCAAAACATCACTTACCAACAAGGCAATACTTAACTGGTACACTTAACTTTGGTCCCTCGTAACCTGCACCGACTGTATTATTTTACAAGTGGACAATACGCAGTTCAGGTATATTAGCACCATTAACGTATACAGTAGTATGTTTCCCAAGGATCATAATGAACCCCCATTACCCCATTCAGAAATTAGTTTTAATTTATTCCTGAAGGTTAGGTTAGGTTAGTTTAGGTTATCTTCAAGATTAAAATATATTTAATTTCCGACAAAAATGCCATACAAAAAAAAAAAAGTGTCTTAGAATTGTCCAAAATACCCAAAAAAAAACATAAAAATCTCTAACAACTCACCTCACCAACAGGGTTGCCAGGTCAATATTACTTGAAAATGCCAACCAATTATCCCAAATAAGCCAAATATTTCGATGGCTATTCGGATAAGTTTGCATTCATGTTTATGCAAGATTTATTGAATAAAAGTATTACTAGAGTTCACTGAAATTTATTATAGCAGTAGTAATAAACATTAAAATAAAAAATAAAACTGAACTGAAATACAGTAATTCTTATTGTCATTATCATCATAATTCTATTTCCATTCATAGGGGTGGCAGGATCGTCTCAGAAAATGAAGGGCACAGATTGAGGAGAAAAATACAGATTGCCCAGTGAAATGGGCCACACTCTCATTCACTCCACAAACAATGTTGCTTCATACAACCTGAGGACTAAAGTATTTTTTCAACATTCATACTAGACTAAAAGAGAACTTTAGTCATATTATCAAAATCATCAGCAAAATTATTATGTCAAAATCATCAGCAAAATTATTATCAGTAACGCTGGAGGCTGAGGTTGCGGGTCTGTTATACTCACTAGAACTCACTGAAGCAGCACTGTTCCCTGCAGCACACATACTGTCATTGAACAAACTTAACATCTCCTGGGTTACAGTGAAATCTTTGCATCAGCTGATGTTGAAATTGTTGAAAAACAACTTTTTTATTCTTACGACAGATGATAATAAACTGACTGAAAGTATATTTCTAATCTTACTTTTGGTAATTGTCACATGAGAAGATATCTTTTCCACAACAGCATGACTTAAGAGGCAAACAATAAACGTTCATGGAAGCAATTTTCATGAAGTGCATTTTCGTATTTTCAGACACTCCTAAATTCTACAAGATCATTAGGAATAACTTTGTTATTGAACTCCTCCTTCCAGTTATCCATCAAAAGTTTCCTATACTATGATTCTCCTTGGTCAGTCAAACTTATGAGTTCACTGAACTGTGAAGGGATATCATTGAACTCTCTTCTTGCTTGGCTGAAACACTCACTGGGCTGGAAATTGTTGATACATAAAATGGCATCCATAGTTTCACTGAGCCTTTTCTCCCTTTTATGCAATTTATCCTTAAAAAACAACAACAACAACATACACCAACTTACCACCCACTCAAATAAGGAAAACGTGACCAAAAGCCCAACTAAGCAGAGATCATACACTGAAGCACACAGCACCATGTCCTGAGCGGCAGTTCAATGCTAGTTGTACTGCTGAGACTAGCACCAAAGTTAGCGAAACATCGGAATTTCTAACAAGATAGCAGAGCACCACCAATATTCGAAAAATGCTTTAAAAATGCCAAAATTAAGGCCAAACGCTGTTTGGCCTTAATTTAAAGTATTTTATGGCCAACAAGCATCCAAAAAGGTCAATTTGGCCTAAGAAGGCCAATCCTGGCCACAAACCCATCCTCGAGAAGGAGTCGGGAGTCACAGCTACTTCCTGTCCCTGAGGAGTTAAGACCCTATATTTTTTTTTTCTCCCGACTCGCTCTCTCACACATAAAAGTATATGGTGTTTGCGAGAGTAGAAAACTACTCATTATTGTCCTTCTAACATTTCACCGCACAAGACAATCGAAATTATCTTTTTCCCCCGCAGTACAATATACATGATGCATTGACACTTTAACATTTACTGAAAAAGAAAAATATTTGTAATCTACAATTTTGTTAAAATGTGAAGGGGAAACGTTTGTTTGGTGATTATCCTTTTCAGAGTTACCATATCTAAAATCACAGACATCGCTAAACTTGTTCCATACTGGTAAGATGTCGAGGAAAAAAAAAAAAAAACTGAACCAACTGTATAATTTTGCGAAAGTATCTAAAACAGGTTAGACGTTAAAAAAATGTTGCTAAATGGTAGTGACTATCCCTAGATGTAGCGGAAGACACTAACCTAGCAGCTTTGATGCCGAATCACGGGAAGTGTTGCCAAATCAGAATGCGTTAAAATATCGCTAAATACAAAATTAAGGTGTTGCTTTAAAATATAACTTCTAGAATGTCAAGGTACCAACTGAAACTTTAGAACATAGCTAGATATCTTGTTGCCAGACATTATAAATTGTAGCTAAATGGCTGATCTGTATTATGCTAATTACCCAGGAAGGAAACAAAGTTTTTTCTTTAAATATTTTCCTACATTACATCTTTGGGACCTGTACACCCCTTCTTTGTCTTCGTAAAACTCCCATGTCTCTTTCCATTCCCTCAGTTCTCTCCCTCACTTTTATTAACTATCCTGAGATATACTACTATCATTCAACTTAGACTGCAAAATATACCCCTGTGACTGCTACACACTCTTCTCTCCCTGTTATGCCAGATACTACTTCTCTCTCAGCCCCATCTGGGCACTTTCCAGTTTTGCAATACCACCTACTCACCCGCATTTCAATTTTTTGCCTCACACTCCACAAATTCCAGGTACCTTCCCCATATTAACCTTCTTCAGTGCCTCACCCACTTCTGCATCTGTTCTGCCAATTCTTTCCTCCTCTTCTTCTAGCCATCGTCCATCCACTGTCATTACTGTACTTTCTTTTTTTTTTTTTTAACTACTGAGCTGTTCAAGTTGACATTCTCTCTCTCTCTCTCTCTCTCTCTCTAAGGCCCTGACTTCGTCAAGACTTGCATCTCCTTTCATTACCTTTCTCCCCATGATTAATTTACTATCCATTACACATGAATACATGTTCAGCTTTATGCATACAAATGAATTTTCTCAGGCTTCTGTTTGGAAATCACTGTGGACTTAACCCCTTAACTGCAATGATGCATTTTATTCTACTCTCTTGCTGCTAAGATTGTTTTATGCCATTTGAGTCAGTTCCTTAGTAACTGTGAAGCTAGTGAAGGTTAACTTAACCTCTCCCAATCTAAACGTCTCCCCTCAGCTTAATAATCTGGGGATAGCACGAACTATTATAGAATACATCATCGGATTGCAGAGATTATGGTTACAGCGAAATATAATTAAAAAGGCATCAATTAGTTGGAGAAGAACAAGGAGGTTTTAGGAAGGGAAGAGGTTGTGTAGACCAGATATTCATTCTTGGATCCTTAGTGGAAAAGTTTCTAGAGAAGGGCAAGAAGTTGTATGCAGCCTTCATGGATCTGAAGAAAGCATATGACAGGGTGGATAGACAAGGTTTGTGGAAGGTATTAAGAATATATGGAGTGGATGGGAAGTTGTTGAAGGCAGTGAAGAGTATGTATGAGGGTGCTAAGGCTGCAGTGCGTGTGGATGGCAAACTGAGTGAATCTTTCCATTTGAAGGCTGGATTGAAACAAGGATGTGTCATGTCTCAATGGTTGTTCAATCTGTATATGGATGGGGTTATAAAAGAGATACAAGGTCGGGCAGTGGATGTTGGAGCAGCCCTAGTTAGAGAGGGCAGTGTTTGGAAACTCCCTGTACTGTTGTTTGCAGATGATACTGTGTTGTTGAGTGAAGACGAAGGGGAGCTGCAAGGCTTGGTAGATGAGTTTGGGAGAGTGTGTAAGAAACGGAATCTAAAGGTGAATGTGGGGAAGAGTAAAGTGATGGTCTTCGAGAGAAGTGAAGCCAGTGAGTGTACAGTGAGATCGGATGGGAAGGAAATGGAGAATGTGAGTGCATTTAAGTACTTGGGCAGTGTGATGAGTAAGGATGGAAGTCTGGAGGGTGAAGTACTTGAAAGGGTGCAGCAGGGAAGGAAGGTTGCTAGTTCGTTGAAAGCAGTGATAAGAAACAGGTAAGTGAGCATGGAAGTGAAAAAGTTGTTACATGACAGTATTGTGATACCAACTCTGACATATGGAAGTGAAGCTTGGACCCTGTTGGAAGGAGAGAAGTCAAGAGTGAGAGCAGTGGAAATGTGTTATTTGAGAGGAGCATGTGGAGTCACATGGAGAGACAGACTAACAAATGAGGTAGTGAAGGAGTGTTGTGGTGTGGACATGGACGTGATAAGAAGCGTTAGGAGAAACACGTTAAGGTGTTTTGGGCATATGGAGAGGATGGAGAGTGAAAGACTGACGAGGAGAGTGTATGCGAGTGAGGTGGAGGGGGGCAGAGGGAGGGGGAGAGGGAGGGGGAGGCCGAGGATGAGAAGGAGGGATGGAGTGGAGAGGTACAGTACATGAGAGAGCGGGGTGTGAGTTGGGAGCGGAGTAGTGAAATGGCCTGGGACAGAGATATGGAGGCGATTTGTTTGTGGCCATCCCGTACTGGGTTGAGGCATCTGGCAATACTATAGGTAGATACAAATGCTTGTGAAAAAGTTCATATCTCCAAATCTTGTAAACTTGACAGTCCTAAATAGAGGAGTAACAATGGTATTGCAGATTCTGAACAAAAATGAATTTCCATGAGGTTGAAGAAATTTAATAGCTTTGGAAAAAAAAAGTTGGCATGATAATAACATGGTCAGTTGAGGATTGGGTCCAAGATTTCAATTTAACCCTTTCAGTTTGATGAATCATTTCCTTAATCTTGCTACCTCTAGATGATGTTGATAATTTGTGCCAGGGTTAGAAACAGTCTCCATCAACTCCTTCACAACCCAATTTCCCTCCTTAAGCTGAATAAAATCATCTGAATATAAAATTAACTCAAATCAAGAATGCACAACTGGACTGAAGGGATTAAAACATGTAAAGAAAAAACCGAGTTTTATAATTTATATTACCACAGTTACTCTCCTTGTTTTTTCATTGCTCCATAAACATTGTATTAATAATAATACTGTAATATGATTTTTAATATTCTTGTAGCACAAAAAAAAAAAACTGAAAATAATCTGGAGGCATCAAGAACAGATAGAAACTACATCATCGAAATGAAGGAGCTGACTTAGTGAAGCTGAGCATACTGTAGTGTTTTAACATTCTTGGGCCCACATAAAGTCACTGGTTCACTGAGCACACACAGTAGTAATCATAAATGTTTTGATATGCAAATGTTGGTCCTCTGACCATCCTGAGTCTTCCTATACATTTGGTGGCTTCCAGTTTCCCAAATATAATGTCTCTTCACAAATTCCAGTGCACCTAACATTATTTCACACAGTCCTATATTGAAAATAAATGCTGTCTAATCAGGTAAATTCTTAGCATAACATAATGCTATATGAATAAAATTCACAACTGTATTATACAAGTGCTGTAAGAACATCTCAGTTGTCTTATTTGTAGTCACAATATCAATATCATCATCATTATCCAGACCTCCATTCCCACCCTAGGGCAGGGTGTGGAAGTTACAATGTCACATACAGATAATACTATCTACATCAAGATATGCATGATACACAGATGGCAGCCAACTTTGTTCACTGTATTTTACTCCTAGCAGTATCAAGCAAAGTAGTGCAGAACAAATTCTAACAATCATATCCATACATGTAGTAGTAGGTTTAATGGTGTAGTAGTTATTCTCAGTTTCTAAGAAAATGCTTGATATCATCATTACTCAAGGTATCATCTCAAGGCACATTATACAACACAGCCTAAAACTTCCATCTCTCCATCATTAATGCTGAGCTGTAACAGGGGACTTTTACTAAAATATGATGCTAAAATAAGATGCTAGTTATGAAAATGCACGACAGAAAGCATATAGAGCTATAGTACTGTCTTATGTTGTCATTGAGCTACAGGTAATAAGCTGCAAAAGGATGGAACTCTCTGCTAAGATGGATGAATGATACTGCAAGCTTATTTCCATCTCCTCATCTGCACAGGTGATTACCATACCTTACAAAATCTCTCATAATCCCTCTTCAGTTCAGTAAACTCTTTTAGCTTATTCTTTCTATCATCATGTTTTCATATTAAGCTCAAGATTTTCTCGAATACGTACAACCTTCAACAATCCCTCCAGTACAAAGAGACATTCCTAAGTTATATAAAGTTGTCCCTGTGGAGGAGTTAAATGACTGGACTGAACAGCCTAGCCCAGGGCCCCTACTCTCCTGATGGTGCAGTAAAGGCTAAATGATAAATAATAAAATTTAACTATATTACAGCAAATACAACAATTTTATCCCCCACATGTCATATTCTTGATAGTACTAGATGACAGTATTCAGTTCTCGAGAGACCTTCTGAACTCGAGAAACTAAATGTAACCGATCCATTGATTTGCACTTAACATCAGTATGTTGACACTTTTGACTTGCTACCACTGGATGATTTTGTTCACTATATGAAAGCCCTCTCAAGGACTAAAGGAAGGCTGCATCTTATCCTACCACTTCAAAAAATCTCTACACCTACATAAAATCGTCTTGTGTTAGTTGGGGAAAAAAAAGTGGAATAAAGACACTGTTGGTAACCTTAAATGATGCATCTATGACAATGATGGCATATAACTCATTCATCATTTGGCACTTAACCACTGCAGTTGTCTTTTATATTCTATTTCAGTACTGCTACCACCAGATAATTTTACTCAGCTTTAGGAAGGCCTTTTGAAATGGAAGAGTTTGACAGTCTTCATTAACCCTTTCACAACAAGAGGCAGTGCTGGAGAGGGACACTTCATTTGGTGCACTGATATAACAAAGCAGCTACACTGCCTGGTTATATAAATGTCCCTCAAGAATGTCCCTATCCCCCAAACAGATGGTGAACTGCAGCAGGAGGGCAACTTCAGCTTGCAGTCCACTGGGTTCATGTTTCAGATGAACCTGAGGCCACAACTAATACTGTATTTCCACAACTCGAAGCTGTCCTAAGTTGACTTAAAGCATCTGGTGGTAACTACAATAAAAACTGTCTTGTGATCATCTGAACAAAATGAAAAGTACATTCAAAGACTGAAAGGGTTAATGTTCTGGAATAAAAAACCTGCTGGTAACTTGAACTGGTGCATTAGTGACCACATGAAGCCTATTCCTTGACCTAACACATCTGTTCCTATCCCCTATCCCAATACTCCCCTGGCCCAGCTGCGGATATCCTGGCTTGATTTTTCCTCGAGCCAGGGGGGAAGGAGAAGGATGTGGACGTATAGAGCAATGGAGTCAAACTTCTCATCATGGGATATGGAATGATGGTAGGTTAGAGGTACAAATTTTGATGATGGTGCGAACGAACCAACAAGTAAGAGATTTTTGCAAGTTCATTAACCCCTTCACTATATATCCATTACCTTGTATTTAATGCTCTGGAACAAAGAATCCATTAGTAACTTTAACTGGTGCATTGGTGACTGCATGTGGGGGGGGCGGTGGCAAAATTGGTAGAGAGGCGGCCTGCAGTTCTAACGCACCCAGATTCGAATCAAAGCTGGGGCAGGGAACAGTT
The DNA here is from genome assembly GCA_018397915.1 of Birgus latro. Lineage (NCBI taxonomy): Eukaryota > Metazoa > Arthropoda > Malacostraca > Decapoda > Coenobitidae > Birgus > Birgus latro. The sequence goes on along the minus strand of JAGKTI010035803.1, from coordinate 186 downwards.
TATGGATTTGAATTTCACAAAAAACAGACTTTTCTGATCTACCAGATGACCCGCCGACATATCATAAAAGTACCCCCTCTAATACCAGTACACCAGTCCTGCATGAGACTGGATGGTGGGTGTTAGCTGCCTGGAACCACTGTCTGACTCACTCCTTCTTCATTTCTGTAACATTCGCGGCCTTTC
>JAGKTI010035802.1:0-11185 GCA_018397915.1 Birgus latro | reverse complement strand
GAATGAAAAAGGAGTTGCCTTGTTAAACAACAATGAAGAGTAATGAGTAATGAAAGTCTGGTAATGCATCAAGTCGAAGGTGTATATTATGTCAAGTTCTGCCTCGGTAAAAGTGGTACTGATTTCTGCGGATACACCTTGTTCTGATACACTGTAAGTGAAAAGGAGGACAGGTTTTGGGATCAGCTAGGTGGAATGGTCATCCAAAAGTCACGGAGTGTTTGTGACAGGGGACCTAAATGAAGGAGTACACAGTGCCTCTGCGAAAATAATGTACAACGTTGTTCTGAGGTGGATGGGGAGACGGGGAATGGAGAGTAACCGAAGGATGTCTATTACGAATAATAAAGGTCATAATAATTTAAGTACAAAGAATTGCACAAATATACGTGATACAGTGAGACTCGTAAGAATGGGCAAGGAACGCAGAGAAGATGCCTGGAAGTACTGTTGACATGAGAGTGGGAAAAGAACGTTGCTGAGGTTTGCCTGTTCATGTGAGTTTTCAGTGGTTGGTAAAACTAAGTGAGTGGTAGATAAAGGGAGAAAGGAGTGCTCTGAGCGAATAACTAGAGTGAAGAAGCTGAGTAAGAAACCAGTGTGCATCATCATTACCACCGTCATCACTATCGCCTTTGCTGCTATTTTGCTGTTGTTCTCGTGTTTTTATTACTAAAGGATCTTCTTTTTATTACTTAAGACGTTGATTTTGTTGATGTTTGCAGAGTGAAGCTGTACTCGTCGTTGCCGTACAGTGATTCATCTACTCTGCCACAACGAGTGGCCACCTGGACTCCTGACAAAGGCCTGGTTATTACCCCCAACACTCATCTATTCCCTTCAAAGTTTATGAAGTATGTGATTTATCCCCAGGTTTGTCAAGTACGTGATATATACCTGTAGATTAAACAAAATTTACCTATCAAATGCAATATGTAACCGATGTGAAGAAATAGTTTACTTATACAAAACAGTATTTTATCAGTTAAGACGTTACCTACTCGATGAAATACTTTCTCTATTACGGTAATGATTTACCTATACAAAGAAATCATTTAGTTAGGCAAAACAAAAAAAACTATCCTTACACAGCGTTATACTCACCATCTGTCGAATGCCAAAATATTTTAAACCCCAAAGGGATGGTCACAACAAATCACCTCCATGTTGCCCTTCAATCTCCCACTCTCCATCCTCTCCTCATGGCCAAAGAAATATTTTTTGAGGACAGTAGGCGGTGGCTCAATCGGTAGAGAGGTGGCTTGCAGTCCTACCGGATCCAGGTTCAAATCCCCGCTGGGGCACGGAACAGTTTAGGATTTGAATTTCATATAATCAGACTTAACTGATCTACCTGATGACCCGCCGACACGTCGTAAAAATATCCCCGCTAATACCAGTACACCAGTCCTGTATGAAACAGCCCTAGCATGTATTCAGTATGGACGGTGGGTGTTAGCACCGGAGTGGTGACATGTAGATGTGTATGGTATGTAGGAGGACTACTGGGCTTTGAGAACAGGCTGTGAAGCCTACGCCCAGAGTCGAACAAAAAAAGAGCATGACACAAGATCGTGAACACAGGTGCGATTCGGCACCAGATCGTGAACACAGCTGTGATTCGGGTCATTATCTCTTCCATGATACTGATATACGATTAGCTTTCAACTGATGTACGATTAGGCTTCATTGATATACGATTAAGCTTCAGCTAATATACAAATAGGCTTCAGCTAATGAACGATTAGGTCTCAACTGATGAACGATTATGTTTCAACAGATGAACGATTAGGTTTCAACTGATATACAAATAGGCGTTAACTCGTTTATGATTTGACTTCAACTGTGACACAATCATGCAGCAACTGATATACGATAAGGCTTCAACTGTTGTACCAATATGCTTCAACTGAATTAATGGTACAGTTCAACTTATATAATTATGATTAGGCATCAAACTGATATACGATTAAGTTTCAACTTATATGATTAAGATTAAATGATATACAATTAAGCATCAGCAGCTATACGATTAATATTAAATGATAAATGATTAGGCTCCAACTAATATACGATTAGGCTTCAGCCATTTATACAGCAGGAGTTTCCCTCATGTGAATAAGTCATAGGGTGATATCCACAATGATGTAATAAATTAGACTGTGTACCCTCCTGGAATTCTGGAAGAAAGCGTATAATTGAGGGGTTGCCAACCCAAAGGGGACTTTGCGCCAATCTCCCGGTTTCTGGATTTTGACGGATAACACCATTTTCACCCTTCCTGTAAGTCGGGTTGGTGGAGGTACTACCCTTGTGGCACTACGAAGTCGGTTGAAAGCCTTTGAAAGCAAAGTGTACTTCCAGCTTTATTCCCCGATAACTTTTCACATCCTGGGTATGTCCAAAGGGGGTGATGTGGAATGTAAACACGAGCTCATCTGTTACCTTCTACGTGATCAGCGTGCGCCAATGAGAATCGAGACAACAAGCAGGCCTTGCATTGTGATTGGTCACACACTTTGGGCTGAAGAGTTAAAGATATGTCTTTTGCTTCTATCATCTCACTGTCTATCTACCTATCCATTTACCTATCATGTCTTTCCAGCTGTCTATATACCTACTTATCATCTGCTTATCTATCGATCCATCTATGTAACCTGTCTATGTAGCTGTCTAATAATTATCTACCCATTTGTTATGTATACCTATCTACCATTATCAATTCTTCATCTTTTTTTTTTTTTTTTAATGCAAGGAAGAAGGAACCAAAGGGCATGGGCCCGCATATTGTTCCTTCAAGAAAATGCAAAAAACAATACAAAAGAGAGCCAAATTTCAAGATCCATTCATTTCGAAATGCCTGGACACACTGTGTTTGAAAGACTGGAGATCATAGGAAGTAGGGAATACAGACAGAGGAAGACAGTTCTAGAGTTGACCAGTGGCATAAATAAAGGACTAGGAGTAACGGTTAACTCTTGCATTAGAGAATTGGACAGAAAAAGGATGAGGTGGAGGGATACTAACAGATAGTTCAGAGGAACAGTGACCGTTGAAGTAATGATAGAAGAGAGATAAAGATGCAACAGTGCAGCGAAGAGACAGTGGTTGAAGGGAATCAGAAAGAGGAGGAGAGTTAATGAGATGGAAAGCCTTTGACTCCACCCTATTGAGAAGAGCTGCATGTGGGGAGCTTCCCCACACATGAGATTTGTTCTCCATACAGGGGCAAATAAAACCCGTGTACAGGGTCAACAACTATGCAGGGGTAAAGAAAGTTTGGAGTCGGCTTAGCACACCTAATCTCTTGGAAGCAGATATCACAAGAGATGTAATATGCTCTTTCCAAGATAAATCCCGAGAGAATGAAACCCCAAGCATGTTCATGGATTAAGCAGGACTGAGCTGGACATTATTAAACATTAGTGGGTAATCCTGAGAAAGATTTTGTCGGGTTGATTAGTATAAGAACTGAGTCTTTGATGCATTAAAAATAACAAGATTATTTTTACCCCAGTCAGAGATATAAGCCAAGTCAGACATTAGGTTTGCCATAGCCTCCTCCCTTCTTTGTCTAAGTAACTGCTGAGATGGAGGTTGTGGAAACCGAATGGAAAGGTGAACGGTGGAAACATCAGCATATGAGTTGATAGGGTTAGATGTACAGCTCAGAAGGTCACTGATGAATAAAAGGAAGAGAGCTGGTGATAGGACAGAGCCCTGAGGAACGCCACTGTTGATAGGTCTAGGAGAAGAACGATGGCCGTCTACAACAGCGGGTATAGAATGACAGAAAGGAAGCTAGAGATGAAGGCACAGGTAGAAGGATAGAAACCGTAGGAGGGCAGTTTGGAAATTAAAGATTTATGCCAGACTCTATTGAAAGCCTGTGAGATGTTAAGTGCAATGGCAAAGCTTTCACCAGAGTCTCGAAAGGAGGATGACCAGGAGTCTGAAAGGTAGGTGAGAAGATTGCCAGAGGAGCATCCCTGACGGAACCCATACTGACGATCAGAAAGAAGGTTGTGACAGGAAAGATGCTTTAAGATTTTTCTGTTAAGAATTAACTCGAAAACTTTTGAGACAGAGGATTTTAAAGCAATTGGATGATAGTTGGAGGGTTGGGAATGGTCACCCTTCTTTCGGACTGGCTGAATGAGAGCAAACTTCCAGCAAGAAGGAAAGGAACGAGTTGACAGACAAAGGCGAAAGAGTTTACCTAGGCAGGGTGTAAGCACAGAAGCACAGTTCTTGAGGACAACAGCAGGGACTCCAACAGGCCCATATGCCTTGTTAGTACTGAGGCCAGAGATGGCAGAAAATACATCAGCTGAAGAAATTTTAATGTCAGTCATGAGGAAGTCAGAAGGGGGAAGTGTTGGAGGAGCAGCACCGGAATCGTCTAAGTTGGAATTAGAAGAGAAAGTCTGAGCGAAGAGATCTGCTTTATCAGTAGAAGAAATAGCTACAGAGCCATCAGAGTAGAAAAGAGGAGGGAGGGATGATGAGGTAAAGTTGTTAGAAAGGTTTTTGGCAAGGTGCCAGAAGGAGCGAGAAGAATTCGAGTTGGAAAGTTGGGAACATTTAGCACGGATGAAATTATTTTTAACAGAGCGAAGAACAGACTTAGCATGATTCCGGGCAGAAATATAAAAAAAGAAGTGACTGAAGGGTGGGTTGGCTCCGGTACCTTTTATAGGCCGTCTCCTTGTTGTGGACAGCATTAGATCAAGCGTGATTAAACCAAGGCTTTCTTGTATTAGTCAAGGATATGAGAAAGGAATGTATGCTTCCATGCCCGAGAGAATAACCTCTGTAATGCGCAGGGCACACTCAGATGGCTCGCGGCCATGGAACCAATAATCATTCCAAGGAAAATCAAATAAGTACTGCCTGAGGGCCTTCCAATCTGCAGCTCCAAATTGCCACAGACGGCGTTTCTTTGGAGGGTCCACAGGCTGCACTCGAGCGATAGGACAGGTTAATATAATAAGGTTATGATCGGAGGAGCCCAACGGATAGAAAAGATTAACAGTGTAAGCAGAAGGATTAGTTGTTAGGAAGAAGTCAAGTATGTTGGAACTCTCTCCACGGCGGTCAGGGATACGGGTAGGGTGTTGTACAAACTGCTCTAGGTCATTAAGGATAGAAAAGATGTAGGCCTGTTCACCAGGTGGATCAGTGAAAGTAAGGGAGAGCCAATGGTGGTGGTGAACATTGAAATCTCCTAGAATGGAGATTTCAGAGAATGGAGAAATGGATAGAATGTGTTCCATCGCAGAAGTAAGATAGTCAAAGAATTTTTGTCAGAGAATGACCGAGAGTAGAGAATTCAGAAGCAAAAAGTTCAGGAACACGAGAGCATGATAGATCGTTGCGTACATATAAGCAACAGCCACCTTTGGCTTTGAAATGAGAACAGAGAAAGTAGGAGGATACAGAAAAGGGTTTGCTGTCAGTTGCCTCAGACAACTGAGTCTCAGAGAGGAAGAGAAGGTGAGGCTTAGAGGAGGAGAGGTGGTGCTCAACAGAGCGAAAGTTAGAGGAAAGACCGCGAATGTTACAGAAATGAAGAAGGAGTGAGTCAGACAGTGGTTCCAGGCAGCTCCTTGAGTCGTCACCGGGAAAGGGGCGGATGGTGGGGGCATTTATGCCCCCCCCCCATGGATTCCGAGGCTAGGGTAATTAACGCCATTTTTCATCTATTTTGAAAAGGAAGTGTAGTGTGTAGCATGCATGTAGTTTGGTGTTGACAGTTAGAGAAACTTGTATTGGAGAGCATGCTGGCCTACTCTTACTGAGACACTGAAAAAGTTCACCAAAGGGGGATTGTCAGGAACAAGTACCGAGAGCTGATGAAACGGGAGCTCCAGCTCTCCCTGTCATTAGCTTTCCGTCCACTTTGGGAGTACTGACCTGCTTGACTGGTGCTACAGTACTCCTACTATCAATCTTTCATCAAAAACTGTCCATCTACCTATTACCGGCCATCTGTTTACCTTTATATCTATCTGTGCATCTATCTAATCATCATTGTATATATATTTTTTGTGTGGATATAAATATCTTTCTATGTATATAATAGAGTGCCACAAGTCGCTCCCTAAGTTGTCACCTGAATAGCTGGGGTATATTAAAAAAAAAAATCATGGATATTGACCAGATTTTTTTCATAATTCACTAAAACACATCGGGATCTATGTTGTGTTAATAAATCATTGCTCTGTCACTAGTGATAGCTGAGTTACAAGTAAAAATAAGGTCACCAAACTTTGGTAGCGATTTGTTGCAAGCTTAGTTTTGGGGGTTTACCCCCTTTGGACTGGGGACCTGTCAATTCAGAAATAAAAAGGATAATACTCGGCCACTTTCATCTGTGTTGTAGCTGATTCTTGTTCTGTGTACGATTTTCACATCTTAACCACGAAAGTGTAAATTAGGCTAGGCTTGCTTTCTTAGTTTTATGTGAGGTTAGCCTGTTGGTCATTTAGGTTACTCTGTTACGTTATCGAAGGATAAGTCTCGTTAGTAAAAAAAAAAAAATGTACTATGGCCTTCTGCTACATGTACAGGGTGTCGTAGGAAATGTCTGTCAAACTTGAGGTTTTTCTAAGGATAATTTTAAATTGAATATGCTTTACAAATGCAGATTCAATTCGCATCCGATGTCAGAGTTCAGTTGCTGACGACCGTATCGGTAATTTTGTCTCTATGACTATGAACCCATAAGATTATCAATCAAAGGATTTTGATAATAACTTTCGTCCTCTTACTGACTCCTTTCAACTTCTCTCTTCACTGCACTGTTGCATCTTTACCTCCTTTTTATCATTACTTCAATGGCCACTGTATCTCTGAACTGTCTGCTTGGTTTCCTCCACCACTATGGCGGGCGCGTAGCACCCGTCTAGCAGCAAACTTTTTTTTTTTTACAATAACAGAAGGAAGGAAAAACAAATAAAGAAAACAAATAACCCACACACCTGATTACAGGTGTCCCCCATTAAAATAAAATCTGTAGCAGTTGGACTTAAACAGCTGTAGGGTGAGGTTTTGGGGAAAAACCACTCTGGCTAGGCAAGTTCCAAAGGGATGCAATTCGGGGAATAAAAGAATTCTATTTGGCAGAAGTTCTGCAATGTGGCAGTGTGACAGTCCAGTCATGAGCACCAGAGCCCAGTCATGAGCACAGGGGAAGGTGTGGATAGGTGGCACAATGGATGCAACTTCGTCTGAGCATTTGCCATAAAAGTATTTGTAAAATTATACCAAGGTGGCAACATTCCTTCTTACTTTTAGAGGAGGTAGTTATTCTAACTGCTTTGTTCTGAAGTTTGTCCAGTTGTTTTAGTGGAACCTCTCCATATCCATCCCACAAGGGTGAGAAATATTCCAGCTGAAAGCGCACATGACCCTTATGATTCATAGCTAACTGTTCATCAGAGAAGTTACGGACTCTGTATAATAATCCAAGTTTCATTGAAGCAGTTCCGCTGAGGGCACGAAGTGAAACACTGAGAAGTTCAATATTTTTTTGAGATAAGAATACTAAACCACTGAAGGTAATATAGGAATCAGGCAATATCTGTCTTTTAGAAAACTGTATATATTTGGTTTTCATTGAGTTAAATGAGACAATGTTATTATGGCCCCATTCAGTGATCTTAGATAAGTCTTGATTTATGGAGAGTGCTGTACTGAGTTGTGAGTTACAGATATTAAACTCTGTGAATGGGTGTTTAAGTGTAAAGGAAATGTGAAGTGTTCAGTCATATGAATATTGAGTGAAGGGGATTTTGAGTGGTAGAGATCATTAATATGAATTGGAAATAGGATTGGAGTCAAGGTTGATCCTTGTGGCACACCGGCATTAATTGAGTGGAAATTAGAATATGCATAATCTTCTTTTACTCTCATCTTTCTGTCGCTGAGATATGTGGAAGTCAGAGGAACAAATGATGATAGGCCATAGCAAGGGAGTTTGAATAGCAGGGAACGTTACCGCACTGTCAAAAGCGTTAGAAATATCAACCACTACTGCATGAGTTTCTTCATATTGGTCAATTGACGGATGGTATGAGCCAAGAGATTGAGTATATTATCAACAGTGTATCTTTCATTGCTAAAACCATACTGTCTGTCACTAACTTAGTTGTTCGATTCAAAATGTTTAACACGTGCTGATAAATTACAATCTCAAGTACTTTACCAAAAGATGTTATAGCTAATCCCTTTTCTGTTCAGTTTTCTAATGCAAAAGTTAACCAATACTCCCATTTCTTCATGTATGCACCAGGTCAACTCTGGAACTGCCTACCTATGCCTTCAGTCATTTAAACACAATATGTCAAAGCATCATTAAATGAACAGATGTCCAATTTCGCTGTCGTTCATTTTTTCTTACAGGAAAGAATTTTTTGAGCTTCTAGCCGTTGACTTTTCCTCCCCCTTCCCCAAACAAAAACAAACAAATGTAGGTCCACTATAGCTAAAAAGCGGAGCCATGTTAATATAGCTTTGTCAACTCAAAATTAGCCCCAAAACAACCTCCTGAAGTTTGACAGTCATTTCTAGGGACATCCAATATAATGACATGTGAGGTAAAGTTAGGTGCTTATAAAGTCACGACGATTTCTTGTGTACAGATTTTGTCCTTGGAATGATTAACATAAGGTGAGCACATTGTTCAGAGACTTCTTATGTTCTTTGTCTTTGGAAAAGCATCAGAAAATCCCTAATTCCTCATATATTTCAATCCACATAACTTAGACATTTCCTCTTCTCGTCCTTTGTGGTCACTGTACTCAAACAAATTTGTGTGGGGTAGACGGGTTATGTGTAAATAGTTAGTGATGAGGAGTCACTCTGTTTACTACTGGCAAAAATCCCATCCTAAGATTCTTAAAGGTGACCATACCCAAGCTTACAGTCACAGTCGACATCAAAGTAGTAATTCGTATTCTTTCTTAATGCCTAAATGACCTCCAGCATCGAATGTCGCTTAACCGCACAGTGGCCGTTGTCGTTGATCTGGGGCGATCTGTAAAAAACTGTGAACAATTTTGGGAAGGGAGCAAAGGTCTGGTAAATGCTGATACTAACCTACTATACCCTCCAAATCACTCAGTCTGTCAGTACAGAATGTAAATCATTCATGAGTGGACATTTGTCTTTTGTTCCCCTCAAGTCCAGCACTCACTCACACCACCGCCCTCTGCGCTTGCGCCAGGGCCTTTCAAGCTCTGAAATTAGGGCTGAGCTCCTCCCCAACGATGGGTAGAGTGATGACGACCACATTGGGTCAGAAGACGAGGGAGGAAGCAGCACTGACAAACCCTCAGATTATGATACTGCCAACTGAGGAGGACGATGATGATTCTGATGACTCAGACAATGTTCCACCTTCTGGCCACAAGGCTGCTGCACCATGGGGCAAGAAGAAGGTGGTGAAGCAGTTATTTGCTGCAAAAGAGACTGAGGAGATGGGGAACATATCGCACCAACAACTGGAGCAGGAGCACAGCTTGATATCCCCCTCTCTCACTCCTCTGTCACCACCACTTTCCTCCACCCTACGCGACTTCTCACCATCCCATGCAGTTTCATTAACTGAGCTGCGAGATGAAAACTCATCACCCAGCAAGGTCACAGATGTCAGTTGGTTGTCTGCAGTACCTACTTCCCTGAGTAGCATATCAACAGAAAATGCTACATGAGAAAGGAAAACTTGTAATATTGACAAAATAATGCGAAGGGAACTATTAAATTTACAAAACAAAGTAAATGTTTGTCATTATGTAAGCATAACTAAAGAAGTGTGGTACTGTAAGATTGTCTAAGGAAATGAGTGTTAGTGTAAGTAACAGTAAATAATTGATTGATTAATTGTTCATACCTCAACCTGGCGCCACTACAGCGAGGTTATATGGTGCCGAAAGGCTATCTAATTAATAAAACAAGAACATGTAAAGTTTGGCCACCAGCACAAAGGAGAGGGCTCCTCCACTCTTACAACAGGCATCCCCACCAAACACAAACGAAAGTCGAAAAGACCTATCACCTGTCTGGTGCTCAACAGTGCAAATCCCCATGACTGGGGCATTCAATCAGCACATGTGAACAGTCAAGGGGACCAGAGGCGGTAGCTCGATCGGTAGAGAGTTGGCTTGCAGTCCCGAAGGACCCAGGTTCGAATCCTCGCTGAGGCAGGGAACAGTTTAAGGATTTGAATTTCATTAAATCAGGCTTTACTGATCTACCAGAAGACCCGCCGACATGTCGTAAAAATAACCCCGCTAATACCAATACACCAGTCCTGTATGAGACAGCCCTAGCATGTATTCAATATGGACGGTGGGTGTTAGCGCCGAAGTGGTGACATGTAGAGGTTAGGAGGACGGCTGGGCCTTGATAGCAGCCTGTAAAGCCTATGCCCAGAGTCGGACACATAAAAAAAAAAAATAAAAAAAATAATCCTCAGAGAAACGAAGAAGGACACCCCTTCATTAACCCGCCTAGTCCCCACGACGTACGATGCACGTCACCACTTTTATTCACGCTCACACCCACCGACTTGCATCGTACGTCAGCCAATTGCAAGGCTCTCGTTTGCACATTTTTCAAGATTCGTGGGTGATTTTTGGCAGGCACATGTGGGAGGCCTTCTTTTACCTGCTGTCAAGTGGGAATACTGCCTGGTTCCACCTGACCCCTCCCTGCCCCCCTCCCCCCCACACGGCAATTCACCTGTTAGCAGTAACATGGCCAGTAAAGACATGTTGTTCCACGGTCCCTCCAATGACGAAATTCACGGTGAAAGTGATTACTGAGCTGGAGGACAAAGAAATAAAGAAGCTAGAGGAAGAAACAAACAGAAGGGATGAGGTGGTAATGTCGTAAAGGCAGGTGCCATATGTTGGTGTTTTTGGTGAGTGAACAATGCTTAAATTGCCTATATTATTGTGTGAAAATCAATATAGTCTTGTACTACACACAAATTCGTACCAAATAAATAAATAACTACGTAATTTAAAGTGTCTTGAATTAGTTAATCCTCCCATAGTTCGTTTTCTTTGAAGCCAGATACCCTGAGAGAACAAAAGGTAAGGCTGACTGTCACCTGTAGCAACAGGTGAGGAGACTGTAGCACCAGTCGAGCAGGGCAGTACTCCCAAGGAGGATGGAA
>JAGKTI010035801.1:0-11185 GCA_018397915.1 Birgus latro | reverse complement strand
CAAAAGTATTTTCGTACACTAGGGAGACACTTGTAAGTAAGTTAGATATACGAGGGTTAGTGTGCCTTTACACTGGGAAGGGAGTTGAATAATATGCAAGGAGTGGCACGATCACTTTGTAATTATTTAGTTTCCTCTAGAGCACTGTACTTATTAATTCACTGTGGGAGAGAATATTACTTTATATAGCAAAGGGGCGCACTGTGCTCTGTTCGTTATACACCTGCACTGGGGATCACTGAAGGCTCGTTCAATCTTATACACTTGGGTTCTCTGGGTATTTTCACTGAGCCAACACACTGTGAGAGATACACTCACGCCACATTCACGGCCGGGTAATATTCACTGCTCCAAGAGTCGCACACTGATTTGGCCCTACACTGGTGGGCTGACTCCTGATGTCTCAGATTGGAGGAGTGAGGTGAGGCTCGCCCTTCAGGGAGCTCCACGCAGGGATGCGGGGCTAGGGGCCAGGGCCGAAGAGAGCCAAAAGGCAGGCCTGGCGCCGGCTCCTTTGAGTGCCAGGTGGGGCCCCACCGTCAGGCAGGTCACGCCCTGGAGTCCTGGGTAGGCCCTGACTTGTCTGGGGACCCAGGGTACTGGAACCCGGGGTGGCTGGACTGCGGCAACAGCAGGAGGGCGGCCTCACGGGAATCTCGGGCTGGGGGCATCACCGGCAGGACCTGGCGCCGGCGGCTTTGCTCACTGGAACTCTGCCTCGGCTGGTGCTGCTGCCTGCGTAGGCGGGGTTGGAGGGAGCCAATGCCCTGGATAGGACCTTCCCACAGCTCCGAGAAAGGGTCTAACCCAGACTCGCCTCCAGCAGGGCGTCCCACCCGGCTGCAGGAAAGAGGGTGGGCCAGGCAAGGGACTTCTCCATTGGGAGCTATCCTAGGAGCAGAAGGTGAGGAGTGGACTGTGGCCAGCTCCACCTCCATCGTGCGACTAGTGGCCTGCATGGCGGTTCCTCTGTCCTGCTGGACCCCAAGGAAAACATGAGTAAAGGCTAGCTCTACCCTGTCTCCACGAGGGACTTTCCTGCCGGGAGCTATCCTAGGAGCAGAGGGTGAGGAGCAGACTGTGGCCTGCTCTGCCTCTCCCGTGCGACTAGTGGCCTGCACGGTTGTTCCTCTGTCCTGTCGGACCCCAGGGAAAATACGAGCCGGAGCTCGCTCTACCCTGTATCTGCGAGGGGAAAGAGAGTCTCCTGTATGGGAGGAGAGGACAATGGCCTGGTCTGCCTCGTGCCCGACGCGGCTAGAGGCCTGCGTCGCGGTCCTACAGGAGATGGCAGTAGAGGCACGGTCCTACAGATGGCAGTAGAGTCACGGGTAGTGGCCTGTGCCATGGGGCTGTGTGGTAAGTAGCTGAGGGACGGACGATGGGTTGTCCTGCCTCGTACCCAGTACTGTTTGTTGCCTGTACTGCGGTGCTACTCTGGGGGGATAAATCGCAGGAGACGAACGGCTGGAGGCCTGCTCTGCCCAGCTGACACGGCTTATGGTCTGTATTGCGGCCCTGCAGCGGGTAGGCAACTGGGGAATGGACGATGGCCTGTTCTGCCCTTTTCCCAGTACGGCTTGCGGCCTGTACTGCGGTGTTGTGTGGAGTTGAGCCAACTCCACCCCTGACCTGCCAACTGGAATTTTGGCTGGAGACTAGGTGCCTTGGCGTAGTGTCAGCTGGGAGCAAGAGGGGCGCTGGGGAGAGACACAGGTGGGCTGTTCCTGCTCGGAGCCCCTTGGGGTAGGCTGCAGAGCCCCTGTAGTCCTTTGGGGGCTGGGGGTGTCAGTGTCATCTGCAGCAGTGCTGGTGTCATCTGTAACACTTACCTTTACCTCACGGATTTCACCACCCTCCCCCAGGAAGAAGTTATGTCCTCGTGGCTGGAGGTGGTATATGTTGGTGTTGTGGGTCTGGTGGAGGGGCGTGAGGTGGCGCAGGAAGGTGGTCCAGTGGTGGGTGGTAAGGTTGGGCGGCAGGTGATGGGCGTAGGCGATGCGGAGTGTGGAGGGGCACTGCACTCGCTGGAGGAGTCATAGCAGGTGATGAGTGCCACGGACGCAGTGGTGCCGTCCGAGGGAGGGGACCCACGTTATTCTCTGGATGCGCATGGTGATGGTGGTTCTGGGGACAGTGCTGTGTAAGGGCAGGCAAGGTCGACTTATATGGACAGGTGACTGTGGAGGTGGTGTTCCCCTGGGATTGGAATGGGATGACTTGGCATGGTGAATGGGAAGGGTTATAGGAGAGGTGTTATGGGGCGGGGTGGGTGGGTGGCTGGTGGAGGGTGAAGGGGTTGGTGTGGGCATAGAAACTTAGCGGGCTGGTAGGTGTGAGACGCGCCCGGGACGGGTGGTTGTGGTGGTTAAACGCGGGGTGGGTGGAGAAGGGGAGTGTGGCGTGGGAGCGGGGGTGGGCAGAGTTTGCGGTGGTGGCGGGGGTTTGTGAGGCGGATGCTTTGTCAGGTGCGGGGCGCAGTGTGGAAGAGGTGGAAAGTACCGGAGATGGTGGGGAGCCACGTGGTGGGGGCGGTATGGTAGACGTGGGGGAAGTCGGTGGCGGTGCGGGAGGTGAACGGGAGTATGGCAGGGCTGGAGGCGTGCTTGTGGGCGACATGGGGGCCGGGGCGGCGGGGTGAGGAGAGGAAGTGGTCAAGACAGGTGGGGAAAGAGATGGGGAGGAATAGTAGGGAAACGGTTCCGCATGGTGAGTTGTAGGCAGCGAGCTGGGTTGGGGCGTGGGAGAGGGAAGGAGCGGAGGGGAGGAGTCCCTGTAGGGGCAGACGTGGCAATTTCTGTAGGTGTGGGATGCTCCGCCGTGGTCTATTGTGACTTGAAATAGGTTGGTGACTCGTGTGACCGTATAGGGCCCCGTGAAACGCGGGACAATTTTGTTGGGGGTGGGGAGGTGAGCAATGAAGACTTTGTCCCCCGGTTTGTAGGGATTGGATGACGGGGAGTTGTCTCGAGCATCTTGGTGGGTGTGAAGGAGTTGTAGCCGCTGTTTCACTTGCCATAAGGGGTCGGAAGTCAGGGAGTGGGAAAGGGGCTGGAGATGTTGCCATAGAGGCAGGAGGAGTGGGGCCTCACCGAAGATCCGCTTGTGAGTGGTGATGCCATCATCATGGGGACAGGTGTTCTTCCCCACTGGATGATTTTAATGTGGGCAGGCCAGTCTTGATCCTGGGTGGCTTGGATGCGGGTCCTGATTTGGTTTAGGAGGGTCTGGTGGCTCCTCTCGCATACCCCATTGCCTTGAGGCCAGTATGGGGAGGAGTGGGAGACGGCAAAACCGAACAAGATGGAAAGTTCCTCCCATACTCGCCAGGTAAATTCAGGGGCATTATCGGAGTGGATGACTTGAGGGACACCAAAATAGGGGAAGACATGGAGCATGAGGGCATCGGCTATTGTGACGGTGGTGTGCTCCTTGGCCGCGCAAGAAAAATTTTGAGTACATGTCGACGAATGTAACAATATGCTTGTAGCCGGATCGAGGTGTTGGGGGACTGACGACGCTGATGGACAATAACTGCTTTGGTTTATGAGCAGTGATTTTCCTGGTGGGACCAGCGGAATGGGTGATATCCTTCCCCAGGCAGCACGCTCAACAAGCTTGGGTGACATTCTGGGCGAGGGCGGTGGGGTTGGGGGTCCAGTAGAGGTTGGCAAAAACCTGGGTTAATTTCTTTACGCCCAGGTGGATCCCGTTATCTGAGGGCAGGTGGGTGAGGACGTCTAAGGCTGTCTGAATCAAGGACTAGGTGACCCGAAAGTATGAACAGCTGGTCCCGTTGGAGGTGGAGTTTGGGAAACAAGTGCTGGGGGATCCAGGGCGGGCAGTCCTTAGCTTGCCAGCATTGGATCTGGTCGGGTTGATGTAAGATGGGCTGCACAGGTAGGCAGGAGAGGGCATCGGCATCAGTATGCAGTTTCCCGGAACGGTAGGATATTTTGTAACTGAATTATTCCAGTGCCTCATGCCAGCGGATAAGCTGTGTGTTCTGGGTCACAGATTGTCGGAGCCACTGTAGGGACTGGTGATCCATAATTACGGTGACCCGGGTGCTGGACAGGTAGGCCCTGTAGTAGTCGAGGGCCTAGATGATCCCTAGGCACTCTCGTTTGGTAGTGGCGTAATTACGCTCAGCTTGGTTGAGAGTGCATCTGGTGCAAGCGATGATGTTTTTGCACCCCTCCTGAACTTGCGCTAGGACGGCGCCGATTGTCACAAGAGAGACGTCCGTGTATAGTCTGAAGGGGAGGTTGTAGTTAGCAAAAGCAACGATGGGGGCTGAGACGAGTTTTTATTTCAAGGTGTTGAAAGTGTTTACCCTGTAGTCGCTCCACACGAATGGCTCACCCTTCTTTGCGAGGTCATGAAGGGGTTTTGGGATGTCAGCAAACCCCTTTATGAACCGACGGTAGTACGGGGCGAGCCCCAAGAAGGCGCAGACTTGGTGAATGTCTCGCGGAAGGGGCTGGTTTGCAAAGGCCCGTAGTTTGTCAGGGTCTGGAGAAATGCCTCACCCGGAGACAATGTGCCCCAGGAAGGCGACGGATCGGGCAGCCAAGACATTTAGAGGGCTTGAGTTTCAGCCCCGCCTGGCATATTTGTTGGAACACTTGTCTGAGGCGGTGGAGGTGGTCACCCCAGGTTTTACTGAGTACAATGATGTTGTCAACATATGCCAAGCAGACCTCCCAGGTTAGGCCGCTGAGTACGGACTCCATCAGGTGGGAGAAGGTGGCCGGGGCATTGCATAACCTGAAGGGGAGAACATTAAATTGATAATGTTTTCTGTTGCTGGTCAAAAAAGCCATCTTTCCCTGATCTTGGGGTGCACGGGGACCTGCTAGTATCCCAACTGGAGATCCAGTGTGGAGAACCACGTGGAACCATGGAGGGAGTCTAGGGAGCTGTCGATTCGGGGGAGGGGGTGGCATCCTTTGTGGTCATGTCATTCAGGCGGCGATAATCGACACAGAATTGTAGGGTGCCATCCTTTTCCCGGAAAAGGACGACGGGAGAAGACCAGGGGCTGGTGGAGGGTGTGATGATGCCTGCATCCAACATTTCTTGGACTTGCCTGTCTTCTTCTGCTTGTTGGTGTGGGTTTTTCCGGCAGGATGGTTGTCAAATGGGGGTTCCGTTGGTGTGAATTTCATGGGCTAGGTATGTTGTGTGCCCCAAGTCTGCGGGCCCTGTTGCGAAAAGGTCCTAATATTCGAGGAGTAGGTGGTGAAGGGTCTCAGCTTGATGGGGGGACAGGTGGCTGGGAAGAGAAGGGAGGGGGGCACAAGGCTCAGCTTCTTCCAGATCACTGATGAGGAATCCTTTTGGCAAGGTGAGTGCTGTGGTGGCCAAATTGGCAACTTTTACAGCGCTGAGATGTGGCAGGAGGAAGGTCGGCAATATCAGGCAGGAGGAGAGGGGCCCAATGGGGATGTTTGGGGAGAAAAGGGAAGGGTCCCCACGGGTTTGTTGATCTGAAGTCAAGCCTCATGATGGGGGGGAATGGTGAGGGTGGAAGCAACAGTCACGGGGAAAGTGGGGTAGTGGAGGGGGAGATGAGGTCGGCCTCGGGGACGGAGGGAATATGGTGCAAGTGCATAGGGCTAGGGACTGGCGGGGAGGCGGACGGAAGTGGAGTCGCCTCTCGTGGCAATCAATATGGGTATGTAGCTTCTGGAAGATGTCCAGGTCCAAGTAGCCATTGTAGGCACGGTAGGAGGAGTCGAAAATGGTAAAATGGTGGTGGGTTGAAGCTTGGTGGTGGTTCTCGGTTTTTAGGGCCAGTGTTTCCCCACGGATAGGCAAGGGGCCTTCCCCCGGGTCTACGAGGCAGGCTGAGGTGGGGAGGTGACGGGAGTAGAAATGAGTGTAGAGACAGGACCTGGCAGCTCCCATATCCACCAGAAGTCTTGCCTTGACCCTGTGGAGTCTGATTTTGTCATAGACCGGGGCTGGTAGTTTCGAGAGGTGGCCCCCACCACAGTGGGATAGTTCGGGGGCAGGCCTCAAAATCCTGCGTCATCTCCAGGGCCTCGTCGGTTACTGCATCCCCCTCTTCAAGGTCGGGGTTGTTTTCTTCGACGAGGGGAAGGTCAGTGTCTGTGGCGTCTTCGTCCACAGCCGACACGTGATGGCATCCCTGCGGTTAGTTTTTCTCTTATGTGCTGCTGCTCACATATGTCATGTAGAGGGTAGCGGCTGCTACAAGCTGTAAACTCCCACTGGTTGATGGTGATGAGGTTTTCTTTTGGTGGCAGCTGTTTTTTTAGTAGGGTGAGCTCTGGGATGGGCAGGAGCAGGGACGGTTCGTGTCGGGACTGGTTGTTGTCGGGGAATTGGTGGGTCTGACCTCGTAGGGAACCTACTCATGACCCCAATGTGCTGTGTGGTGGGGAGTGCCGCGAGAATGCGCTGGATGAGTTGGATATCGCAGTCAAAGTCTCCTGACGGGTCGTGAATAGTGAAATGTTCTTTCACTGTGCCCTGAAGAATTCGTAGGAGAGTGTAGAACAGGTGCTGGTCCCGGGTGTCTATGTCAGCGTCTGGGTATGCGGCGGTGATGAGCTGCCTTAATTGGATTAATGTGTAATCCAAGCTGCAATCATATTTCAAGGAATCCTAGTTGTGAAATGGCAACTGATCCTAAAGAAGGGGTAATAGCCTCTGTCACTGTTTTTACGAATCTGGCCCACGTGAGGTCTGGAACTACTTTTGGTGCTACATCAGATACTGCTTTTCCCAGGTAGGGTAGAGTGACAGCTATTTTCTGTCTGTCATTATCAAACCCGATGTCAAGTAGCGGCTTGACCATATCCAAGCATGTAGTGATGTTGCATTGTTCTGGGTCGAACTTTGATAAGGGTACGTGTGGTTTGGCTGCCATGTTCAAAAGAGATTTCTCATCCTTCTTTACCACCGATCGGATCAAGAACCATCACTAGCCACCAGTGTTATGCTACGTATTTGAGGGCCAACTACTTGTTCCTCAGATGCGTATGCGAGAGGTGAGTGCTTTTACTTGTCGCGTTTCAGGGAGTTGACTTCTCACTCCCTCAAATACGCAGACTTACAGCGGGTTCTTTTTCAAGACCGGGTTGGGGTATTAGGGAGAGGACGGGACACAAAAACAAGGCAGTAACCGCTGACAACCATATATTCAAAGCATATTCTCAGAGACAAATACAACATGCACTAATTCATAGATTCTGGGTTAGGCGGAGATGGGTTAGTGCAAGGTTTTACCGAAAAACAAAATGTCTCTCTACCGGCTTTGGAAAAGTATGGTAGTATGAACACAGTATTTACGGCACTTCTTTTACACTAATACCTCTAACACAGGAAATACACTTATTACAATTTACCACAGTCGTACAGCACTGGACGGCACTGATTGCATTACATTACCATACATAAACACAGATCACTTGTGTTGGTATATCTCGAACAGAGACGTGCGCACACTGTCACACAGAGAATGGGAGGGAGACTAATGTATTTTCGTACATTAGGGAGACACTTGTAAGTTAGATATATGATGGCTAGTGTTCCTTTACACTGGGGAGGGAGGTGAATGATATGCAAGGGGTGGCACAATCACTTTGTAATTATTTAGTTTCCTCTAGAGCACTGTACTTATTAATTCACTGTGGGAGGGAAAATTACTTATATAGCAAAGGGGAGCACTGTGCTCTGTTCGTAATACACCTGCACTGGGGATCACTGAAGGCTCGTTCAGTCTTATACACTGGGGTTTTCTGGGCATTTTCACTGAGACAACACACTGTGAGAGATACACTCGCGTCACATTCACGGCCAGGTAATACTGACTGGTCCAAGAGTCGCACACTGATTTGGCCCTACACTGGTGGGTCGACTCCTGATATCTCAGGTTGGAAGAGTGAGGTGAGGCTCACCCTTCAGGGAGCCCCGCGCAGGGATGCGGGGCTAGAGGCTGGGGCCGAAGAGAGCCGAAAGGCAGGCCTGGTGCCGGCTCCGTTGAGTGCCAGGTGGGGCCTCACAGTCAGGTAGGTCACACCTTGGAGTCCTGAGTAGGCCCCGAGGTGTCTGGGAACCCAGGGTACTGGAACCCAGGGTGGCTAGATTGCGGCAACTGCGGGAAGGCGGCGTCGCCGTCAGGGCCACCTCACGGGAATCTCGGGCTGGGGGCATCACCAGCAGGACCTGGCTCTGGCGGCTCTGCTTACTGGAACTCTGCCTCGGCTGCTGCTGCTGCCTGCGTAAGTGGGGTTAGAGTGAGCCAATGCCCTGGATAGGACCTTCTCACAACTCTGAGAAAGGGTCTACCCTAGACTTGCCTCCTGCAGGGGAGGGAGTGTGTCCCACCCAGCCACAGGAAAGAGGGTGGGCTTCCCCGTCGGGAGCTATCCTAGGAGCAGAGGGTGAGGAGCGGACTGTGGCCTGCTCTGCCTCCCCCGTGTGACTAGTGGCCTGTATGGCAGTTCCTCTGTCCTGTTGGACCCAGGGAAAACACGAGTCGAGGCTTGCTCTACCCTGTCTCCATAGGGACTTCCCTGCCAGGAGCTATCCTAGGAGCAGATGGTGAGGAGCAGACTGTGGCCTGCTCTGGCTCTCCCGTGCGACTAGTGGCCTGCACGGCGGTTCCTCTGTCCTGTCAGACCCCAGGGAAAGCACGAGCCAGAGCTCACCCTACCCTGTCTCCACAAGGGAAAGAGAGTCTCCTGTAGGGGAGGAGTGGATGATGGCCTGCTCTACCTTGTGCCCGATGCAGCTAAAGGCCTTTGTTGTGGTCCTACAGGAGATGGCAGCAGAGGCACGGCTAGTGGCCTGTGCCGTGGGACTGCGTGGAGAAGTAGCTGAGGGACGGACAATGGCCTGTCCTGCCTCGTACCCAGTACGGCTTGTGGCCTGTTCTGCGATGCTACTCTGGGGGAATAAACTGCAGGAGATGAATGGCTGGTGGCCTGCTCTGCCCAACCGACACAGCTTTTGGCCTGTATCGCGGCCCTGCAGTGGGTGGGCAACTGAGGAACGGACAATGGCCTGTTCTGCCCCTTTCTTGGTACAGCTTGTGGCCTATACCGCGGTGCTGCGTGGAGTTGAGGCAACTCCACCCCTGACCTCCTGACTAGAATTTTGGCTGGAGACTAGGTGCCTCTTACTGCTACCTTGGCATAGCATCGGCTGGGAGCAAGAGGGGCGCCGGGGAGAGTCACAGGTGGGCCGTTCCTGCTCGGAGCCGCCTGGCGTAGGCTGCGGACCCCGAGTAGTCCTTTGGTGGCTGGGAGTGTTGGCGACGTCTGCAGCAGTGTTGGTGTCGTCTGCAGCACTTACCTCTACCTCACACATTTCAGAAAGTATGGTAGTATGAACACAGTATTCACGGCACTGTTGTTCCACTGGTATCTCTAGTAGGGGTAATACAATTTTTATATTTAATAACAGTCGTATAGCACTGGACAGCACAGAGACACTTATTACAAACACATATAGATTCAATAAATCATGCATGTAGGTATATCACGGTCCAAAGTGCGCGCGCTCCGTCACACATGTAAGGGAGGGGGAACTGAAGTATTTTGGTACACCAGGGAGGCACTCGTATGTGAGATAGACGTGAGATGTGCCAATACACTGGGGGAGGGGAAACGTATACAATGCAAGGGAGGGCACTTGTCTGCTAAAATGAATTAGGTTCCACTAGAGCACTTCACTTATTCGTCACACTGGGGAGGGAATACTACTTAACATTTACAAGCGTGTGGTGTTCTGTACGTCATACACCATCACTTAAGCTCGTCCAGTCTTATACACTGAGTTAAAACACTGTAAGAGATACACTCGCGTTACATTCATGGCCTAGTGATTTACGCTGGTTCAGGAGCTGCACACGATTTAAGCCCTTTGTGATACACGGGTGGGCTGACTCCCAATACCTCAGGCTGGAGGAGTGAGGCTGGGGCTAGCCCTTCGGGGAAACCCAGCACAGGGATGCGGGGTTAGAGACTGGGGCCGGAGAGGGCCAGAGGGCGGGCTCCGAGAGGTGCTGGACAGGGTCCTGCTGTCAGGCAGGTCACATCCTTGAGTCCTGGTTAGGCCCCTGTAAGTCTGGGGACCCAAGATACTGGACTCTGGGGCCACCGAAGATGCAGGGCTGCAGCAACTATGGGAGTGTGGCGTTGCCTTCAAGGCCACCTCACAGCAACCTCAGACTGGGGGTGTCACTGTCAGGACTCGACACCGGGGACTCTGCTTACTGGACCTCTGCCTCGGCTGCCACGGTTGCTGCCCTCATGAGAGGGGCTGGAGGGAACCAAGGCCCTGAGTAGGGCCTTGCCATGGCTTCAAGAAAGGGTCTCCCCTGGACTCACCTCCTGGAGGAGAGGGAGTCTGTCCTGCCCGGCCACAGGAAATAAGGTGGGCTAGGCAAGGGACTTCTCCTTCGGGAGCTATCCTGGTAGTAGAGGGTTAGGAGCGGATGATGGCCTGATCTGCCTCCCCCATGCCTGCAACACTGCACGGTGGTTCCTCTGTCCCATCGGACCCAAGGGAAAACGTGAGTCGAGGTTCGCTCTACCCTGTTTCCACGAATGGGAAAAGAGTCTCCTGTAGGAGGGGAGCGGACAATGGCCTGCTCTGTGCCACGTGCCCGACACGGCTTGTGGGCTATGTCGCAGTTCCTACAGGAGATGGCAGCAGAGGGACGGAGGATGGCCTGTCCTACCTCGGACCCAATACGGCTAGTGGCCTATACCACAGCGCTACTCTGGGGGGAAACTGCATAAGAGGAGCGGACAATGGCCTACTCTTCCTCGTACTGACACGGCTGATGGCCTATGCCGCGGTTCCTGCAGCGAGATAGCAACTGAGGAATGGACGATGTCCTACTCTGCCGCTTACCCGGTACGGCTAGTGGTCTATACTGCGGCACTGTGTGGAGTTGTCTAGGCAACTCCACGCCTGACCTGCCGACTGGAACCCCTCCTGGAGACTAGGTGCCTCTCACTGCTACCTCTGCGTAGCATCGGTTGGGAGCGAGAGGGGCTCCAGGGAGTTGCACAGGTGGGCCACTCCTGCCTGGAATCGCTGTGGGTAGGTAGGCTGCGCATCCCCGGTGGTCCTTCGGGGGCTGGGGGTGTCAGTGTCATTTGCAGCCTGCTTCTTCTCCTCACGTATTTCCTATACCATA